>APFE031182721.1:139433-170897 GCA_000404065.3 Pinus taeda
CACCATGAGATCTAATCTGGGTTATCAACCCAATAACCTGAGTGAAGAATGAATCTATTGTATCAGATTCCTTCATACTGAGTGTTTCAAAGTCTCTCCTCAACATCTGCAACTTTGCAGTCTTCACCTTCTCCATGCCTTGATAGGCAGTCTTGAGAATATCCCATGCCTCTTTGGATTTTGTTGCTGTTGCAATCCGTGGAAAGATACTTTCATGTACTGATTGGAAGAGAAAAAAGAGGGCTTTGGCATCCTTCTTCCTGTCACTCTTCAACTGGTCTCTTTTTGCTGCTGTCAAAGCAGCCAATGCTGTTGCATCTGCAGGTTCAGCATAGCCAGTTTCAACCAGCTCCCATATTCCTTGAGAAGCACACAATGCTTTCATTTTTATGGACCAATCATTGTGATTTTTCCCATTGAACTGTGGCAGTTGGGAATTTGTCAAACCTGTTCCAGCATCTGCCATCTTAAAAAAAAGATGCTGACTGTAAAATTAAAAACAAGCAAAAACTTTCTCTGCTGGAAAAATCTGCTCACTGAACTTCTTACAGCTCCTACAGTGAAAAACAAACTCTGTTTTTGACTCACTGAGTGCCTAGACTAGCTCTGATACCATGTTGGAATTTTATAGTGATTTCAAACACAAAAGACCAGAGAACAACGCTCTGATACCATGTTGGGAATTTCTGGGCATTCCGAACAAAAGGAACAGAACAGAACAATGCTCTGTTTTTACACAGCGAAAACAGAAAAAAAAAATCGCTTTGCTGAAACTGGTGTTTCAGCAACGTAACCGCTTTGCTGAAACAGGTGTTTCAGCAACGTAAAAATTTCGTCAGTTGTTGAACGTGGTGTTTCAGCAACAGTGTTTTTTTGACGCAAAACTATTTTCGACTTACGGTGTTTTAGCAATGCGATTTTGACGCTAAGTCATTTTATGGGCATCAAAATTACTTAGAGTAAATCAAAGTGTTTTAACACTCTGTGTAACAGTAACTGAATATCAGCAAAAAACAGTAAACTGATGAACTGTAAACTTGTATTTATGAACAATAAGCAAGCTGATATAAAAACTTAGCTGTTTACAAAAGAGGAACGCTTCAGTTCCAGAAATCGATTTTCTATCTCAGAAAATCGCAGGTTCAGCACTGCTGTGCAATTACAGAAGAGACACTCGTTCTTCTAACCTTCACTCAAAAATAGAACTGCTGTTCAGAAATTACAGAAAACAGAACTGTTGTTCTTTTCTGCTTACACTCATTGACTTCCTTGCTTAAAAATCAGAACTGCTGTGCGTTACATTTATAGGAAAAATAAATATCTGTTTTAAGCAATAAACTAATCAAAAATATCTGCTGATCTTTATCTGCGTATTTATTGCAGAAGAGGCGGTGATGCAAGGCGGTGATGCCTTTTCAGCAAAAAAATAAGATGGCTGTCTGCAGGGGATTTAATTCTACAAAATATCAGGGAACTTTTACAGCACCGAACAATCTGAAATTAATTGCTGAAGATCAGATTTTGTTCTGCATTAATTGTTTGCAGTTGGAATTAAATTCCAACAGATTTCTTTTTTCCAAACCGGACGAACCGAAGGCCTCGGCGCCCCCTTCGCCATTTCTCCGACAGCGGTCATGAACTGAACAAGGCCAAAGGCGTCTGACATTGGGTGGTTCAACAGCAGGGCCAATATGAACCCTCCGCATTTCAGCCGCGTTACCTGAAAGTTCACGATAACCAGTACGCTCAGAAAACGCAATTCCGACTCCAAGAAATAGCAGCCAAGGCAACAGCCGATGGCAAATGCAAGCGAAAATTAATTGAATTGATGATGAGCATAAATGAATTTACCTGAATAAGAAGCAAGGGAGAGTTGGTAAGAGTTAGGGAGCCCGGCGCGTAGTGCAGCAGATCTTCCCAGCAGGGGAATGGCGGCTGAAGGTCTCCAAATTCCTCGAGAGCAACATCGGCATCAGCCTCCACAAACAGCACGCCTTCACCCGTGCAGTCCACCACGAGCTTAGCGGCGGGTGCGTCTCTGAGTCTCCCGGAAAAGGGATAATAGAAGACCAAAGCCTTGGCCAGCCCTTCTCTGATAACTCTTGCAGGATCCTCACCGTTCTTCAATGGGTCGAAACGATAGAACTGAACAATCGGAATATGAAATCTGAGAGTCGGTTGATCATCGATATTGGAAAGGTATAGAGACTCTTTAGGAGTAGGCAAGGAAGGAGCCACAAGGACGGCCGGCTTTCTGGCGACCTTAAATTGCAGAGATGCCATGACAGATTATTATTTGGACAATTTACCGAAGCCTACGAATCAAGCAAGAAAAGTCTGCGCTGCGCAGGAGACGTGAAGCAAAACTTCGAGATGGTGAAGGTGCCGAGACATAGTGTCACTATTTATAAGCATCTAAAGAGAATTGGCATTGTCACAGCTGGCGGGCCAACACGGTTAGCCATAACAGGAGCTTCCACATTTAAAACGCGCTCACAAATTCAGAGAGTAGAGTGTACACTGGCATTTCGATAAAAATGACACCAAACTAGGTCCAGCTTCGGTTGGAAAACAATGACAATTCCAACCACTATCATTAATGCAGTCGGCCATTTCCACTTTGGGAAATTCAGCAAGTAGTTTCTAGAATTTTACAGATACATTGATAAATAGAAAAACCATCACCTTATCTAACTCCAGAAATCTTTCTGTTGTATATAAATACCTATTCACCATAGAATTCAAGTGTTTTGAGTTCTGTGTTTTGATGCATTATCTCTGATTGCTTCCACATTTAAAACGCTCACAAATTCAGAGTAGAGTGTACACGGCATTTCTTTCAGACAGGAACTCGATCTGAATTTGTGGATACAAATCTCAGCGATGAGAATTTATAATTATAAAGAAAAAGCGCATTTTCGGATCAAGTCAAATAATTGGAATGGTTGTTTAGAGAATCATAATTGGCGATCAGAGTTTGTGTCACGCGTATACAGCGCTTCAGGCAACGTAACAAAATGACTTGTCCCCTGTTTTTGGCCTATCCGAATCTGTGGGGTTCACATTTTTATTGCATGTGCCAAATTTCGGAGAGCGCTGATGGAGATGACATACCTTCAGTTTTTACATGAAAATAGGGTTTTATAAATAATTTTATTTAATTATCAACCTGCCTCCAAAAAATATCTATATAGATATATAAAAATATATATTTCTTCTCATATATTTTTTTAATATTAATATATATTTCTTGATTTAATTTATGGTATTAAATTATAATATTAATTTACATTATTGGTCTAGATTTATTAGATGTGTGATTAAATTAAATTGAGATAGAATATAAACAATATTTTAATTTTTTTCATGATTAATGTTAGTCCGGTCAAATGAAGTACAGTTGATTTGGTACATAGTATTAGCCCATGGTATTAATCCATCTTATTGTAAAAAAGCCCATTTACTCTTTTTTTTACCTCAATTCTATTTTATTTTTATGTAAATCAAAATGTTTACATAATAGTACATGAAAGGATAAAACTGGACATTACATCTTTTTCATACTCTGCTTTTAGGTATTAGTGAATGATAGGAATTTATCATTCATACAATATGTTGAAAAAAATAATAAATAGATAATTAATGGATGGATGTTGAAAAAAATAATAAATAGATAATTAATGGATGTTAGGAATTTATCATTCATGCAATATGTTGAAAAAAATTAATAAATAGATAATAAAAATAGCATTTTCAAGTAGGATTTTCATAATTTTTATTTGATCATCAACTAGCCTAGAAACATATTATATGTAACATTAATTTCTTTTTTATATAGAATAATCTCTATTTTTCATATTATATCTATATATATATATTATTATATATATATTTATATATAATATATTATATATATTTATATATTATATCTTTCTTCTTATATTTCTTTTTGGGGTTGTGTATCCTATTGATAATTCATTGTATTAGTTCATGGTATTAATCCATAATATTGGTGTAAATTTGTTAGATATGTGATCAAATCAAATTAAAATAAATATATGTAGTATTTCAACTTTATGTTTAATGTGGGAGTCAAATGAATTACAATTGTTTGGGCAAATGGTGTTGGTCCATAATATTAATCTATGGTATTGTAACAAAATCTACCTAATTTTTTTTTGGCCTTAAATTTATTTTATTTTATTTATTGTTAATTTAGTTTCTTTTTTATTTTTAGGCAATTTGATTGACTCAAAATGTTTACATAATAGAATAGGGAAAGATAAGACAAAGACATTACAACATCTCTTCCACATTGTGTTGGCACAATAATTATTAGTATTAGAGGGTGGTAAAAATTTATCATTCATATTATATATTGAAATGTTATTAAATAAATAATATAAGATTTAATTTTCACGAAATTTATTGGAATAATTTAAATAATTTTCATAAATTAAGATCTCAAATGTAATTATACATTTTACCCTATATCAAAATTTTCAAACTCCTAATGGAGATGAGAGATTACATAACTTGATCTTTCATGGAAATAGGGTTTTTATAGTTTTATTTAATTTGTAATAATTATGAATGGTTTAGGTGGATGGTGGAGATTTATTTTATAAGATATTTTAAATAACTATTAAATGAATAATAAGATTTATTTTTTATAAAATATTTTGGAATTTTCCATAATTATTATAAATTAAAAAAAATTTATATTTATCTCAATTATAATTATATCATTTTTGTTTTTATTATAAATTGCTTAATTAAAAGAACATTATATAATATAAGTTTTATTTATTTTTTATACATGTCATATAAGCATTAATAGATACAACCATTATATTATATTCCCTATCATATTTGTTCATAAAGCTAAAAATCACATAAAATTACAATTCATAACATAATATTGTTAAAATAATTTTAGATCTATAATAGATGGATAAAAAATGTCATATGAACATGTATCATATAAACATAAAGTCATAATTATTTGTCAACGTATATCAAATAAACATTGATAAAAACAAACATTATATTATATTATCTATCATATTTGTAAAAGAAATTCGAAGTCATAAAGGTTGCAAATTATGTCTTAATAATTTCATATTTACATCGTAAGTCATTCCCTTTTGAAATAACCTCTCCTCTTGCCTTCCTTGTCTTACTATGGTCCGTCTGATTTGATGTTAGATGATTAAAATGTTTTCCACCATTAGATTAAAGTTCTTGTTATGACTGAAACTATACCTATCTTACCTCCTTGAAACCATATAAATAATTACTTCCGTAGGTTTTCTGAAACATTGTTCTAGGATCCATGTTCACTCTATGTCACATGGGAGTGGCGAGGACTTGTGTCCTCTAGGATCTTGAATCCACTGGCCACTATGAAGGTAAATTTCAATCGTCAAGGATCTTGCTTGAATCTACTAGCCACTTTGCAGGTAAATTTCAAAATTGCAGGATCTTGGATGAAATTCATTGGGCACTTTGCAAGTAAATTTCAAAATGGAGTGGGTAGTCTTGAAGTGGTTGTTTTTCGTTTTTAATGATTTTGGGATTTTACTACGAGGAGTTCCGTGACAAAAAACTAGAAATTGCCAGGCGTTCTATGACAGAAAATTGGAAATTGTAGAGGTTTCTCAATTTATGCAGGATCCTGGATGAAATATTTTGGGCATTATGCATGTGAATTTCAAAATGGAGTGGGTAGTCTCGAAACAGCTGTTTTTAGTTCTCGCTCTCCATCTACCACAATTCTTCTTTTTAAGAAACCCTAATGTCCAAAGCCGATCTTCCTCCAACCATTTGAACGGGACTGTACCATGAATTCCCACGTCGTTGTGTTGAGTAATTATTTCAACATATGAGACCTTCCATCAAGTTTATGGTCCCCATAAGCAAGATTCCTCTCTTCTCCTTTAATGGGCCTACTTGTGGTGACTAGATCTTGTCCCTTTGGCTATGGTTGTAGCTCAAACTCTTGTGTGTATGCAACTCTTTGGTTTGGACTTTTCATAGATCTAGCTCATTTTTTTTCTTGACCTCATCTCTAGCATTTCATAGTCACCTACCTTCCAATAAGGGTTTAGACACCACCTAGTGTGAGAAGTATTCTACAAGACCTTCCTATCAGGCTGTCCCTCCTGCCCTCTCCACCAATGTGTGAGAAGCATTCTATTCCAAGAGCACCTCACCTATCTTCTACTAGCGGTTTAGACACCATCCAATGTGAGTAGTATTCTACAACAAGACCTTCCTATCAGGTTGTCCCTCCTACCCTCTCCACCTAGTGTGAGCAATATTCTACTCCAAGACCTTCCTATCAGGTTGTCCTTCCTCGTACCCTCTCTTTGCTAGAAATTTTCCCATGGAAATTGTAGCGTTGGCATCCCTATGAGCCTCCTCAAATACCTTCACCTTTGTTGCCCCGAACTTGATAATTTGCAGCGTTTACATCACAAAACTTATACTTTGCTCCTCTTTCTTTGCTTTCTCTATCAAATGTTTGAACATATCAATGGAATGAAATCCGTTCTATTTTCACAGGCCACGTGACTTGGTCTGATAAAAAATAATCTGTTTGGGTACTCATGCCAAACAAATTTCAAATCCGGGTAACACTGCTACTAGAATATGGTTTGGAGAAGAAAGGAAACCAAGCTAATAAACAGTTTTAATATGATGCTCTGTTAGATCTAAGTGCATATTGAAACACGAGTTTTTTCCATTAAATACAAGTCTATGAAGGTGCCCAAAAACAAACCTAAAGTTGTGCCTAAATGGATGATTATTCTTCTGTTCTATACTACATCAACAAGAAAAATCAAATAGTAAAAGAAGATTAAATGATACAACATCGTTTCTCTACAGACAAGAATAGTTCTTTATTAAACGAGACTTTATAGATATTACAATTTAAGCCTGGCATTGGCAACAAGGATTTAGATTTCTCAAGCCAGTGTTGCATCCATTGACCACAACATTTTTGTCCGTCATTGGTCTACTTCTTGCAGCAGGTGCTGCATCCTCCCGATGGCAGCACCCCATTTACCTTCGTGCATATGGTAAAAATGATCTATGGGAAACCATTTATGGGCTACTCTGCTATAGGAGTGGCATTAATGTCCACATCAACTATCTATTTATCTTTACTTCCTACATGATTAATCTAGGACCGTTGGATTTCAGATC
Source organism: Pinus taeda (assembly GCA_000404065.3). Classification (NCBI taxonomy): domain Eukaryota; kingdom Viridiplantae; phylum Streptophyta; class Pinopsida; order Pinales; family Pinaceae; genus Pinus; species Pinus taeda. Next base: position 146,646 of record APFE031182721.1, read on the forward strand.
TTGTGGCTTGGCTTTGGCTCTTGCTCAAACCTCTGCGCTAGCTATATTCAAACTCTCATGCTTTAATTCTGAGTTGGTTTTGGGTCCAGCTTCATGGGTTGAATTTGAGAAAGAGCCTCCTACATAGCTCTCTACATTGCTTTTAACATACCCTTCAAGACATATATGAGTTATTCACAGTTGATTATTTTGTCTCTTGGATATATATGTGATTTCCTCTTAGATAAAGTTCAAATCAAGCTAAACAAATGTTTACATAGAGCGCAAATCAAACTAAACAAATGTTCAAATAATGTGGACAATAATGCCTCTTGCCACTTGTTTGAAAGATCCAATTGGGTTATAAGTTCTTGCACCTTGCCTTCACATTCCCTTTTAATAAACACAATATCTACATTGGAACTTTGTATTAATTCTTGCAAACCTGATAAATGTTGTTCTAAATTGTCCTTTTCATCATGCAACTGAGATGCTTTTGCCTCTACCTTTTGTTGAAGATCTTTCTGCAAAACTATCAATTGTTCCATATCTTGTGTTTTTTATTCTTGTTCTAGCAACCTCCATTAAGTGTTATAATTTTAACTTTGTTACTCTAAACGTGTTCATCCTTCAGCAAAATAACAATACACTACAATATCCCCTAAACGGAGAAGAATACTCAGTAGCAACCTTGAACTGTGTGCACATGGGTTATTGTAGTGAAAATCAGAATCAACATGGTGCAAAAGTCATGGTGGAGTTTACATTTCTGAAGGTATTCTTTTCTTGAGCATTATTTCATCTCAACGGATCCGTGGAACTACATAGACTCAATTTGAAATATGCTCACAAAACTTTAGTGAACTGCAGAATACAACTGGTGGATTTTTGTCACAATTATGTTGTTGTGAAGGGAACTAGTAAGAATTTGGATATTTATATGACTTCTTCTTAGATAAAGTGCAAATCAAGCTAAACAAATGTTTAGATAGAGTTCAAATCAAACTAAACAAATGTTCAAATAATGTGGACAATCATGTTTGTTCAACCCTTTGGTTTGCCTTTTGCCCAGATCTGGTTTGGTTTTTTCTTGACCTCGTCTCTAGCCTTTCATAGTCACCTACCTTCCAATAGGGGTTTAAACACTACCTAGTGTGAGAACTATTCTACAAGACCTTCCTGTCAGGTTATCCCTCCTGCCCTCTCCACCCAGTGTGAGAAACATTCTATTCCAAGACCACCTCACCTATCTCCCACTAGCGGTTTAAACACCACCCAGTGTGAGCAGTATTCTATAACATGACCTTCCTGTCAGGTTGTCCCTCCTACCCTCTCCACCCGATGTGAGAAATATTCTACTCCAAGACCTTCCTATTAGGTTGTCCTTCCTCCTACCCTCTCTTTGCATCTCAACCAATTTATAATATTTTCTCTAATCATTTTGTTTAAGTTCCAACATTGCAAAGTAAATTTTTTAAAGTCCTTTGCTTTTTTTTACTGTAATCTAGAAAAATAATTCCGATTTACTATTATTTTTCTCAATCTTGCTAGAAATTTTCACCTGGAAATTGTAGCCTTGGCATCCCTCTGAGCTTCCTCAGATACCTTCACCTTTGTTGCTCGGTTTTTGATAATTGCAGTGTTCACATCACACAACAATACACTTTTATCCTCTTTCATTTTGTTCTCTGTCAAATGTTTTCACATAACAATCTGTTCTATTTTCACAGGGCACGTAACTTGCTGTGACAAAAAATTAATTTGATTGGGTAATCTTGCCAAACAGATTTCATAACCAGGTAACGTTGCTGCTAGAATATGGCTTGGAGAAGCAAGGAAAACAAGTTAATAAATGGTTTTAATATGATGCTCTGTTAAATCTAAGTGCATATCAAAACACCAGTTTCATCCATTAAATACAGGTCTATGAAGGTGCCCAAAAGCACACCTAAATTTGTGCCTAAATGCATGATTATTCTTCTCTGTTACGCTAAATCAATGAGAAAAATCAAATAGTAAAAGGAGATTCAATGCTACAATGTCGTTTCTTTACATACACTAATAATTCTGTATTAAAGGAGACTTTATAGATATTACAATTTAAGCCTAGCATTGGCAACAAGGATTCAGATTCCTCCACCCAGTGCTGTGTCCATTGACCGTAGCATTTTTCTCCATCATTGGTTTGCTTCTTGCAGCAGGTGTTGCATCCTCCCAATGACAGCACCCCATTTACCTTCATGCATATGGTAAAAATGATCTCTGGGAAGCCCTTTATGGCTATTGTACTACAGGATTACCATTAATGTCCATATTTAGTAATTAGTTCCAGTTATGATCATACCTTCCTTCTTTAGTTGATGGCCCCATTAGCTAGCTCTTTATCTTTACTTTCCACATGCTTAATATGGGGATCTGGGTTTCAAATATTATGGCTTGGCTTTAGCTCTTGATCAAACTTGTACTCTAGCTATATTCAAAATCTTAGGCTTTAACTTTGACTTGGTTTTGGGTCTAGCTTCACGGGCTGAATCTGAGAAAGAGCCTCCTACATAGCTCTCTACATTGCTTTTAACAAACACTTACAGACATATATCACTTATTCACGACTGATTTCTTTTTCATTTGGATATATATGTGACTTCTATTAGAAAATTATATATTACAGAGCAATGGAACACATACAATATTGCATAAATATAAACACAGAAAACACATAAAATCAGAGAGACACAGATATACGTGGTTCACACAGTTTGGGCTATGTCCACCTGGAACAACCATTCCTTCCTTTCTATTATCCAGCAAAATGAAGAGACACAACCAACAATAGATCTGCTGTAATATCCTATGTTTTCTCTCATAGTCTCACCTCTCTGTTTCTCGCTCAGAGAATACACCTCTATTATTTATCCTCAATACAATGCCCTCATACAAAGAGAGGGGTTGCCTTCTAGGGCAAAAGACTCTAAACCAGAAAAAGTTCTACAGTCAGATCATCTGCCTAATGAACGACCCAGATTGACTAGAAATTACTATAGTTTTACAAGGCAATTTTACATCTATTTTTAGCTTCGGGAGCGCTACCCCCAAAACCCCCGTTGGGGGACTGTTGGCCCCCAGACCCCCCAGCCGGGGGGGATGGGCCCCCTCGAACCCCCGCGGGGGGGACAAGTCCCCCCCGTACCCCGCCCCTTGTCGAGGGGTGTACAAACTTCCTGGGGTATACATCCGGCTGAAACAAAGACCTCTAAATAATCATGCTCCACACCCAACAATCTCCCACTTGGAGAATGATTGTAGCAACTCCACTGCTGCTTCATTTGCTAGACAATGACTCCTATTTGGACCTGGTTGTTTCTCATCTTCATTGTCATCCTTGAAGGCCAATTGAAACTGAGCATATTCTCAGTTTCTCCCTGGTTACAACTTTTGTTAGTATATCTACAAGATTCTGGCTAGTGTGTATCTTTTCCAGCTTCAACTCTCCATCTTCAAACATTGATCGTATGAAATGGTACTTGAGCTATATTTGTTTAGTCCTAGAATGAAATGCTGAGTTCTTTGCAAGATGAATGGCACTTTGGCTATCACTGTATAACGTGCCCATATCATGCTTCTTACCCAATTCACCAATAAACCTTTGTAACCAAATCATTTCTTTACTAGCCTCTCTAGCAGCAACATACTCTGCTTCTATTGTTGAAAGTGCAACAACACTTTGGATTTTTGAAACCCAACTGACAGCTGTTCCACCTATAGTAAATACATATCCTGTAGTGCTCCTCCTATTATCTCTGTCACATGTCGTATCTGCATCAACATATCCCTATAGAGAAATGTTTGAACCACCAAAGCATAATGCTTGATTTGTGATACCTTTCAAATATCTGAGAATCCATTTCACTACCATCCAATGTTCCTTTCCTAGATTTTTCATGTACCTTCTTACAACTCCCACTGCATGTGCAATATCAGGCCTTGTGCAGACCATTACGTACACTAAGCTTCCAACTGCTGATGCATATGGAACTTTAGATATATAATCCATGTCTTCTTGGGTCTTTGGGCACATTTCCTTACTAAGTTTGAAATGGCTAGCAAAAAGTGTACTAACTGGTTTTACATTGTGCATATTAAATCTTTTCAACACCTTTTGTATGTACTCATTCTAAGACAATGTTAATTTACGATTTTTCCTGTCTCTAGTTATTCTCATACCAAGGATTTGTTTTGCAACTCCCAAATCCTTCATTGCAAATGAATTTTCCAATTTTCTTTTTAGCACATTTATTTTCTATATGTTAGACCCTGCGACAAGCATGTCATCTACATACAATAACAATATAACATAGCTGCCATCATTTTGCTTTTTCAGATAAACACAATGATCAGAGTGACATCTAGTATAACCTTGTTCAGACATAAACTTGTCAAATTTTAAATACCACTGCCTTGGAGCCTGTTGTAAGTCATACAAGCTCTTCTTCAACCTGCACACTAGTTTCTCCTTCTCTTTTACCTCATATCCTTGTGGCTGCTGCATATATGTCTCTTCCTCCAAATCCCCATGGAGAAAGGTTATCTTCACATCTAACTGCTTGAGATGCAAATATTCAACTACTACTAGACTTAAAATAGTTTTGATTGAAGTCATTTTAACAACAGAAGAAAATATTTCATCAAAATCAATACCTCTCTTCTGTGCAAACCCCTTCACCACAAGTCTAGCTTTGTACCTCTGTTTTCCTCCATCTTCTTCCTTCAGCTTATAAACCCATTTATTCTGCAATGTAGTTTTACCTGCAGGCAACTTGACTAAGTCCCAAGTTTGGTTATGCATTAAGGAGTCCATCTCTTCTTCCGTGGCTAGCTCCGACTTCTTCCTACTTTCAACTTGCATTGCTTCTTCATAACATTTGGGTTCACCAGAATCAGTCAACAATAAATAATATAATGAAGGAGAGTATTGTTCAGGGGGTATACTTATCCTGGTAGATATTCTAACACCACTTTCAGGTGTTTGGGGTGCTTATTGCTGTTGTTGTGGTTGTTGATTATTATTATTTTTAGGCACCTTTACTTTTTCAGTGATCTCATCAAGAACTATGTATTCCTTGTTTTCTTTTTCTTATTTCTTTTCTTGCAACTGATTTTTATACAAGACCTTTTCATTGAATATTACATCTCTACTCCTAATGATTTTGTGATTTTGTGAGGCTGGCTGAAAAGAACAATTCCATTGCAAGAAGGATTAGATTTCACCATTTCATTTTAATTCATAATTCATTCCCTCACAGCAACTTTTTCTTATTTTCCTTGAACAACAAATATTTCTTGTTGCTGAAACCCCATTTTTCCCGTTGGTGAAACACCAATTCTTCCCCATTTTCTTCGTTGTTGAAACACCAACTTCTCCATTATTGAAACACCCACCTTTTTCACTTTTCCCTAAAAACATCAATTTTCCCGTTTTTCCCGAAATTCAGGCATCAGTTCCTCTCAAAAACAACTAATATATATTTTCATAAGAGAGAATCAGCCATTCATCCTGATAATTTTGTTCTTTCACTATCAAGTCCTGTGAATATAGAAAACCTTTCATATAAATACCCTCATATTTTATAAACCCTTTTTCATAACCATTGGTGAATCATGAATGACGAGATTATATTGACAGCACAACGATCGAAGGCAAAATGTGAGGTATGCGTGTTTATGTGTGAATATTAAATTGTAGTTAATGAGAAGATCCCGATATGATTACCAAAATCGATGTACATTCAAAAGTATCATTTAGATGCAATTGGGGGGGGGAATACCAAAATTTTGCAATCATTACCCGATATGTCAATCATCGTCATGATTGTGTCTCGCCACCTCGTCTGTGTGTTATTATGGCACAACCTCATTCGCAATATCTTACTCTGTTTCGGTTGCGGTAACTCGGCTCTGTACTATGCATTTTTCTAAACCAGTAACGATGGGAGGAAATGCTATTCGAAATGAACCTGGTTCAACAGCTCTATTGGAATTGTACCCGGAAGCATATCAAATTTTTCAGCAAGTAGACTGGGTGGATTATTTCCAAAGGCTTCAAGGATTTGACTCTCCGCAAGTCTTGGAATTCACACGAAATTTAAGCGAAGGATACTCTATTGTTCAGGGAGTGTCAATTTCGGTAACAGAAGAGGATATAGCACAAGTTTCAGGGTTACCAACTGATGGCATTCGTTGGTTCAGTCGTAAAAACCTCATCCTCATCGCACAACAAGATTTTCTTTCACCAGGAGAGCGGGTTGAACAAAAAGGCAGGGGTGTTGCAGTTTGTTCATTACCACCTCCACGACCAAAGGCCACAGAATTTGTCAAGCACTATTTCACCTGCAAGGGACGTTACCAAGTAGTGTACCAACATGACTTTGTATTGTTGAATCATTTAAGACATGGTTGTTTATTAAATATGCCATACTATCTGGTTGGGTGTCTAAAGAACATGTCACATTATTCCATGCATGCAAAGTACCCACTCCTATCCCTCACTCACCATCGCCTGGTTCAACTTCTAATTCAGAGGGGCTTTGCCCTGCAAAATCCTCCTCTTCTTAATAACCCACCCCAGGAAGCCACTGAATTTCCTCAACCAACAGCTCAAGACCCACAGGAGGTTGCTGAAACTCCTCAACTAGCAACCGAAAACCCTCAAGAAACTTCTGAAACCTCTCGAACAGCAGCTGAAACTCCCCAATTAGACGATGAAAATTCTCAGTAGACCCCTAGAATTTCGCAGCAAGTTGAAAATATTTCTGTTCAATAGCCAGGGAGCATCTTTCATTCCTTAGAAATTCCACCACCTGCAATAGTAAATCCACTTGACCCCTCGCCTGTATTTAACCCATCCCTTAACTTACCTGAATCGTCCATTCCCACGGTCCATATCCCTAGTGATGATTCAGATGAAAATATCCCCATTGCCAAACTAAAAAGGAAAAGAGAAGAAAAGGCAGCACCCTCATTAAAAAGACAAACAAGAGCCTCAATTAAAGAAGCTGCTACTACTGACGATCCTCCTACATGAAGGAAAAATGTTCGTAAGAGGAAAACCATTGTAATTCACGCCTTCTTGCCTTGAAGATGAACAAGAACGTTTTCCAAAGCAGCAGTTGAGACCATCGCCCAAAATCTCCCACCCATTATCCTGAAGCCTCGTACCTCACCACATCCCCAAGGCCCTGAATCCTTCCCTTCCTCACCCTCGGGTACCGAAATGCAATTTGCTCAAGAATTTGTGACATCGTTCCTTTCAAAAGATGCAACTACCCCACAAGAACTAGCTACTGATCTATCAAAAGTAGACACTCAAGACGATGTACAACATGTAGCTGCTCCACAAGAACCAGCTACATACCTTACAGGTGTTACACAAGAACCACCTGTTGAGGAACAAAAGATAGACGACCTAGATGTAGCTGCTCCACAAGAACCAGCTACTGACTTAACAGGTGTTACACAAGAACCACCTGTCAAGGAACAGAAAGCAGAAGACCTAGAGGTAGTTGTTACACAAGAACCAGCTACTAGTCCAGCAGGTGTTACACAATAACCACCTGCTGACGATGCAAATGATGAAGCTGCCACTGAACAAAGATCCTCCCATCCACTGCAACCTGCAACTGCTACAGAACGCTTGGTTACTTTAGCCTCCCTTCAAGAAGAAAATGAATTTTTGAAATCTGAGATTGAGGTCTATAAGCACGAGTTGATCATGGCAAGATAAGCCCATGAAAGAGAATGCAATATGTATATCTTAGCTCAGGTAGCATCTGCAGCTGAGAGAAGTGCAGAAAAAGATAGATATAATGAATACATGTGCGGCCAGTGTGGCGATCTCTATTCTCGAGCTGGTTATAAGATAATCGAAGTCCCACTGCCTGGACCCACCCATGCCTCTACTCCTGTCACAACTAAGAAAGAGTGCACTGTTGTTACACAAGAACCAACAGGGCCTTCAAAGACCTCTGAAGAAGAAATGAAACCACAGGTACCCCGCCCTACCCCAGTTGTTAAAGTTGAAAAACCAGCACCAAAGTCTTCAAAGGATGTGTTCACTCAGACTGAACCCCGGAGTGCAAGCACTGTCTTCGTTCATACTGAACCCCGGTGTGCATGGACTGTATTCACTCAAACCTCTAGTTTTCAGCAACTAAGGGATACATGGAAGAAATAGTATGCCCTGTCCCAAGAAAAGGCATTACAGGAACATAAATCAATGTGGCTAAATCATGTATATTGAAATTGGGAAGTCCTAGAACAGTCTTGTGCACGACACAAGGAAAAGAAAAAGCTAAAAACCAGTCTGTCTCTTATCTTTGACCTGGTTCAAAGATTACTCCCCACTAGAAAGCCATCCTTCAACTATTCTGTGTTTTTAAGAGAATTCCCAGCGTTCTTCCAAGTGAAAGCAATCAGATATGAATGACCCCATGAGGTGTCTGCACCTCAACAATTTATTGAAACTTTTGCACAAGCATCAATTAGTGAACATAATTTGTTATGTGAACTTTATCTTCATAATGAGGCCATACCTGAAGATAGGAAGCTTAATTTGATTCCTCTCGTTAGTGACATTCAGATTAGAGCCTTTGTTTCCTTCCTGGCCAATCAGCTTACCTGGCAAAATGCTTTCATGTCAGCAACACATAACGAAGAGAACTGCCTTCTCTGGATCTGAGCTGAGCCACAGAATAACACTGCTTTTATTGCTGAACATCGATGGGTTTTACAAGAGGCAGGGATGACCGAGCATATTAGAGAACTATAGGCAGCAGTCTTAAAGGACTGCCAACATTATGTCAAGACTAAGGGAACTCTGGCCATACAAGCAAATAATCTATTTTGGGAGCATTGTCCTAAGGAGATGAGAGAATATCATCCTTTTAACCCTCCCAATCTTCAAACAACAATATCAAGGTTACTTAATTATGTGAAATGCATGCAATAGTGTGCCCAAAACTGGTTGGGCTATAACTTCCACTTCCCTCTACTTTGGCTACCATCATAGCAATATAAGGCTCACTTCATGTTGTCTAGAAAGAAGGAGCTTGCAGCATGCTAGAGAATTCAGAATGCCCAGGGGTTCAGAAACATGGCTGACATCACTTTCTATTCTTACTGCATAAGTAATTTGCACTATACATCCAAGTATTCCGACTCAGACTCAGAGTAAAAATTGCATGAGGACATGCAACCGTTTCAGTCGGGGGGGATGTTAGGACCTCATTTTGTCTCTTTCTGACTATACATTTTGTTATAATGTCACCCTTTTCAACCCATATTTAAAAGTCCTTGTCAGTGTTTTGACCCAATTATTCCAAAGGTATGGAGTGACTTTCCTCATCACTATACGTTTAATTATTTAACATATAGTCATGCTATCTTCATAGTTAATCTTTGAATTGTTAGTTGCTGAAACAGTTAAAGATTGATGTGCAGTCCGTGTTGTTGAAACTGCCCGGAATTTGTAAGACTATTTTTGCAGTTGTTGAAACAGCAAGAACGGCACACAAATCTAGAAGCTGAAATAGTCGAGATTTGCATTCCAAATTTGACAACAACAGATGAACTAAATCGATCACGAGGAAGCTGTTATATCGGATGTAACATCCATGATCTAAAGACAATATTGCTGTAACAACACTTTGTTGACGGGAAATTAATTTCCTATTTTTGTATAATGGGCTAAACAAAATTTTGCAATGTAAATCTTTTGTAATAGATGTCTCCTCTTTATAAAGAGGAGACATCTACATTAGAAGGGGATGAACAGACTGTGAAGGAGGTTGAGTTAAAGAGACTGGACTAGAATCTTTTCTTTCTGTAACATGATATGTTGATGGATGAATAAAACTCTCGTTCTAAACATCTTTTTCTAGTTCTCGTCTCCTGGGGAATCTTGTGAGAAGGACAGGTCCCACCTTCATCACAAGATTCACCCATTATATTTCTCTGCAGTGTGTGAGTGTGTGTTTTATTCATACCTTGTTAACAAGTATTGTTTTTTTTGGATATTTTTTTACCTTTGCTGAAACTTTGTTCCTTTCTTAATCGATTGTGGCATTGGTTAAAGTTATTTCATGAGTGTCTCACCGGTGATTGAGCTTACAGAGTGAATCGGCGAGCTAGATAAACAAAGGCAGGTGATGAAGGTTCCCATTCTGGGGATAGGGTCCTGATTCTCTGTTACAGCATAGCCATTGTTTTCTTTTGCAGAATTGTTCCTTTATGTTGAATTGTTCCTTGAATGAATTTAAGTATCTCTTAATGGATATCTACAATAGAGTATATTTGTTGTAACACAAAGTGGAGCTTCAGTTATTAAAGTAAGGTGTGATTCGTTTGTACTACAACTTTTAGTGCTTTTAAGATTGAGTACATATAGTACGCAGTCACCTTTGAAATAACAAGACTTCCCTGGGTTGAAAATTAATGTAACACTTTAATTAGCAATTAAAGTGACCAACAATAGTCATCGTAAATACTGCATCGAGTTGTGTTATAAATCTCTAATAAGAAATATGTTTTTCATTCTTTATACAGTTTGTCATTGTAAATATTGCAACAAGTTGTGATATAAAGATCCAATAAGAATTATGGTTTTTATTTTTATTTTTTTTTTATTTTTTTCAGTAGTTTGGTAGTCATAAATGTCATAGAACACTGAGGACAGAGTTCCCCCAAGGGGGGAGGGGTTTATAACAACCTCAGGTTGATTTTCCATGTAATAGGAAGGACATTATAAAGGCAAAAAGAAGATCAATATCATGGGACATGTACTCCAATCTCAATGGAGGGAATACCATTACAGTGGGTATCACTTGTGGTCTGTAAATGGCTATGGAAATTGGCATTACCATTGGAAAATGAAAATGCAATAAACGGAAATTAATTAATGAATAAAGGAAAATAGGAGAAAAGGAAGATGAAGGGACATGAATATCCGCGCTAGGGAAATTAGAGAGAAAATAAAGGAAAATGAAGGAAAAGGAAAATGTTAAGAAGAGACATCAGACATCAATGATAAAAAAACACCCAAGAAATAATTGAGAATTTTTGACAGTTTTTGGATGAGCTTTTGATTAGTTTTAGTAATCGATCTCGAAGAGGAGAGAGAGAGCACTTGGACACAAGAAAGAAAGCAAGCGAGAAAGGGACAAACAATGGAAAGTAAAGGAGTGTAAGGAGAATATTCGAAAAGCAGCTACAATAGGAAGATTTTATAGGTAATAGGTTGCATGTGTGATTTCCTTGTTGGGATTTGAAAGCATGGCACATGCATTTGGGTTACATGATTTCTTTTCTTTCATTAGCATGGGTTTTTCCTTGATTGATAATGACTTCATCCTTGCCTTTCCATTTCCTAGATAACCATGGTGTGATGGGATTCATGTTCTATTGAGCTTTGCATTATCGTATGATTTTGGATCTACGTGAGGTAGTCTTAGGAAAATCCCAAGGGTTGGGGGTGGCGATGGTTTTATTTGGGAAGCCCTTAACAGGTGGGTGGAGAGTAGAAAATTCCTATGGGTATGGTGAAGAAATTCTAAGACATCCAATATTATGTTGGCTTAGTGAATTCTAGACCAATTTAGGTGAAATTAGTGTGGTTGAGCTTTGAAGTGGTTTAGCCTTTGGATGATCCAATTGGTTTTTTTTTTCTATTTATCCCATGATATTTCACATTCATGGTTATAATATGGAACAAGGGTGATTGACTAAAAAGAGATTTGGTTTAACACAATCTATCATTGGGTGTTACGTGGAAACCGCTAATTTGGTTGACTTATGTATATGTTATGAAGTGTTATTTCTTATTGAGATCAATAAGCTCATATATTCATTATTGTGTTGATTTTATAATTGTTTTTCATGGATTTATTATGGTAAAATGTTGGTGATAGGCATGGTTAAATGATGTGCTCTTGTTATGGATATTTTTCATGTTTTGATAATTCATTGAGTGGTTACATGAATGTATGAGATAAGAAGTGTTGTTGCAGCTAGCTTGAGAGGGAATTGAGTCTTGTTAATGATTCTATGGTGAAATGAATGAGACAATGATCAAATATGCATTCATGACTTGTAGCTACTATGTTTACCATATGTTTGCCTATATGTTTATTAGGAGTTTTACATGTTTTGGCAAGATTTTAGCCTAAGTATAGGTTATGCATTCCTATGATTGTCTTATACTTGTTTCTAGAATGTTTTAGGCAGTGGTGTATAGGCTAGCCCTGAAAATGTGGTGTTGATTTCACATTAGCTATCTCTTAATTGAGCAATATCGGTTGTAGCTACATGAAGGAAGGAATGTGCATGCTGCTAAGACCTTCTAGCTACATGGAAGGCTTGGCATGTGTGTGACTAGGCTGTGAGATCAAAGGAAAATATAGTTGCAGGTTAGGGTAAAATCATGAGTGGGTGTTTCTAACACCTGGGTGGTTTGATGTCCCTAAGAAATTTCAAAAAGTTTTCGGTTATTATACTCCACTTCCATAATTGGAACTTGGATGTTGGGTCATGTCATAGTAACTCTCAGCTCATGTTTACCCTAGAGAGTTTGTAAAAGTGGGTAAATGTGGGGTAGAGTATTCAATAATGTTTTTGGATTTTTTTTTTTATGAATTATTGTGTAGAAAAATAGATAAACTAAGTTTACCTTGTTGAAAGGTTGTATAAAAATATTGTTTATGAAATGATAAAAATCAAAGTTATTTTCTTCAAAGATTTCATATGAATTCTCATGCATGAAATGATAATAATCAAACATTTATTTTCTTCAAGGGTTACATATGAATCTTGGGCATACAAAGATAATAATCTATGCTAGTTTTCTTGAAAAGGAAATATGTATTTGCATGCACAAAAACAATAACTATTCTGTGAAATTTTTTGAAAGACAATATGTGTTTATGTGCACAAAGTTAATATTTGTTGGGTTATTTCCTTTTAGAAAAATAATATGTTTTTTCATACACAAAGATAATAGCTAATGTGCTAGTTGCTAATGTGCTAGTTTTCTGTAAACAAAATATGGGATATTGCGGTGGTTTTCCTTTTGGAAAATAATTTATTCTTGTGCAAAGAAATAATAATAGATTTGGTGTTTATCTTTTGGAAAAAAATATTTTTTCTTGTGTGAGGTGATAGTGAATACCATGGTGATTCTTTTAAATATTGCCGTGTTCTTGTCTATAGTGGTAAAATGAAGCTATTCCCTTTCTTAAAATTCATGTGAAGTGTAGATAGATGAGCATGCCTTGGAAATATTTATGCATGTGAGGTTTGGGTGGATAGACATGTGTCATTTCCATACACATGCATGGATAAATAAGCATGCTTGTGAAATTTTATACTTTTAATTAATGCATGTGTAAGAAAGTGGATATGAGAAAATGTTTAAAGCATAACTAGTACAAACTTATTATTTGGGTTATGTTAGAGTTGTGGAGAATAGTAATTGAAGGGAGGAAATGTGTCTTATCCGAAGGATGGATTAATAGTGTCTCACCCATCCCTTATACAATAACCGAAAATGGATTATAGTTAACACTATGAGAGACAATAAAAATCATTATGCTTGACTAATGGTCCATGCAAAGTGAAGGCCCACCAAATGCAAGATATTCCATTGTTGGATACAACCAGGCCACAAACACACAATTCTCGAGGAATTATGGGGCAAAGTGTTTTGATAACATTATTAATGTAATGGCTTCTAGCTAGTTATGCTGAATTAAATATGATATTTCTTCGTAAAAATTTTAACCATGGGCAAGACATGGACTCCCTTGCAACCATTGAGTGGGGTGAACACCCTCACAAAATGTTTAATAAAATAAACATTTGTTGGTATTTTCCCTTCAAAGTTTTCAAAGTATATTTATGTGTCTGCTTGTTTTGTCATTTTGATAATATTACTACCTTGTATAACATTAATACTTACATAATAAAATATGTGATTAACTAGCCCAATTAAATAAACAATAATAATTATACAAAACTACAAAAAAAAGCTTTATACAACATGTTGTAACAATAATTTATTTGAATTGATATTCCAATTTTAAAATTACTTTATGTCATGATAATGGTTTTGTCCAATAAAAAGTAAAAAAAATATAAAATAAATCACTAAAATATTACTTAGTAATAATTTTCTGATCCTTTAGATTTTTCCACGAAATTAAAAAGAATGTTACAAACTCTTACCACGTATCTAGAAATCTTAAAAATTAAGTCTATTTTATTCTATGTTAAAACTTCACTTTTAAGTATTTAAAAAAATTGTACTGATTTTTTTCCTTACAATAATGAATATATATTTAAACAAAGTGTCATTATCCATCCATGTCTAGAAAGTAAATGTGTCAAATTGTCAAGATCTTTTAGCCTGAAAATAACTCTTGATTGTCATTTTTTTATGACGGATTTTTTAATTATTTAATGCTATTATATAAACTAAATGAGTAATAAGAATTCATACACATTAATTTATTTAATTCATAAGATACGATATTGAAGCCAAGTTTTTTGTGTCCCATGAAAATTTAAAGGATATCAATGGAATTTGGATATATTTGTTTTTTTATGAAATATAAAATGAGTGAGTTTTAAAAAAAAAATTATTAATTTTATTTCGTAATATATTTTATATTATTAAAAGTTGAAAAATAAATTAAGTTATAACTTTAATTTATTTGGAAGGTTTTTGGCTATAATCATATTACTAGAAGTTTAGGGAGGTTACTCAAATTGAAAGAAGGCAGATGAATCTCAATAGGGATGACGACTAGAAGATTAGCAGTGGTTGAGAATTTCAATAGGGATAATCGCTCGAAGATTAGTAGTTGTTGGGAATCTCAATAAGGATGACGGCTAGAAGATTAGCAGTTGTTGGATTCCTGCCCTTTCCTCTTAACCCCTACCCCTCTTTCCCTCCATGCTCTTTCCTCCTAACCCCTCACCCTCCATTCCCTTTCCTCCTAACCCCTCCCCGTCTTCCCCCCGCCACCCCTGTTTCCACTCTTTGTTTTGATTTTTACTCCCTTGTATTCCCTTTCCTCCTAACCCCTACCCGTCTTCCCCCCGCCGCCCCTGTTTCCACTCTTTGTTTTGATTTTTACTCCCTTTTCTTCTACTTGTTTGTTACCCCTTTATTCCCTTTGCTAATATTATTATTAATTCTTTTTCATTAAGATATTTTTTAGTTTAAATTCTAAAAAATTTCTCTTGAGCTAGTTTTTTTTGAAATAAACAAATAATTTTATATAGAACATATTCATATAGATTAACCAATTAATAGAATAATTGATAAACCCTTACATTTAATTCCCAAATGCTTAAAATTTAGTTTCATATAGCTTAAAAATAAAAATAAATAAATAAATGCATTAGCTAATTAACGAACTAATTATTTATTCTCCTATAATAATACAAGTCTTTATATAATCTTTATATTATATATAATAATTTTTATTAAGATACTTTTTTAGTTTATATTCTAAAAAATTTCGAGCTAGTTTTTTTTTTGAAATATACAAATAATTTATATATAACATATTCATATAAATTAAACAATTAATAGATTAATTGATAAAACCCTTACATTAATTCCTAATAGCTAAATTTAGTTATATAGTTCTAAAAAATAAAAATAAATAATAAATAAATTCATTAGCTAATTAACTAAACTAATTATTTATTCTTTCCTATAATAATATAAGTCTTTATATAATCTTTTAGTTTTAAAATAATAAAAAAATAGTAATAAAAATCTATTAATTTATTTTCCTAACATATTTTATATTATTAAAATATCTTAAAAATTTTAAAAATTAATTAAGTTATAACTTTAATTTATTTAGAAGGTTTTTGGTGATAATTACATTACCAGAAGTTTAGGCAGGTTATTCAAATTGAAAGAAAGCAGAGGAATTTCAATAGGGATGACGATTGGAAGATTAGCAGTTGTTAGGAATCTCAATAGGGATGACGAAGGGAAGATTGGCAATTGTTGGGAATCTTAATAGGGATGATGGCTGGAAGATAAACAGTTGTTAGATCTCTACCCTTTCCTCCTAATTCCTACCCCTCTTTCCCTCCCTGCAATTTCCTCCTAACCCCTTCGCCTATTTCCCCCGCCCCCTTTTTCTGCTCTTTGTTTTGATTTTTACTCCCTTTTCTTTTGATTGTTTGTTTTTCCTTTATTCCCTTTGCTAATATTTTTATTAATATTTTTTAATTAAGATATTTTTTAGTTTAAATTCTAAAAAATTTCGTTTAACATAGTTTTTAATTTGAAATAAACAAATAATTTTATATAGAACATATTCATATAGATTAACTAATTAGTAGATTAATTGATAAACCATTACGTTTAATTCCCAATTATAACAAATTTATATGTTAGAAGAACATGTTTCAAATTTAGCTTCATATACCTTAAAAATAAAAATAAATAAATAAATACATTAACTAATTAACTAGTTAGTAATTAATTATCTTGTTAATATTAATAATAAAGACGATAGTAAAAATAATAAAAAATCATAAAAATTAGTTAAAGATAAGAATTATTTAGTTATAAATAAAAATAATAAAATTTTTTTTTAACAAACTATCAATTATTTATTAATTAACTAATTGATATTATTCCTATCTCTTGGTCTAGTTAAATGTAGTTGTTCCCAATCCATTTCTTTGGTTAAATGTAGCCGTTCTTTTCCAGCCGTTGAATGATAGATCTCTCTATTTAACTTGTTGTGATGTCCTGGTTTTTCATCTGTTCTACGATGAACCACAGTGTTGGTTCGAGGGGGGTCGACCAATTAATTTTGATGTGGTTATCGCCTAAAACCTTTTCAATAAAAATTGATATAGATCATAAAAGCCTAAATTCAAAACTTTAATTTATTTGTATATACTATATTAATGAAAAAATTAATATATAAATTATACACACACATATATATAGATATAACAAAATCGAAGCTTCTATTTTACTATGGAAATTATTAATGTGTAAATATGCTTTGTTACATTAGTATGACATATAAAGAACACATATACAAAAATGCATAACTCATTTTATACAATATTGTTTTTAATTAATTAAAAAACATCAATAATATCATTATTATTGAGATAAATCTCAATCTTCAACTTTTAACTGCATTATTGTTAATTAAATTAAAATTAGAAACTCTTATTTTATATAAATAATAGTTTGTTATGGACTACATTCACATCAAAGAATTTGTTTTGAAACTTAAATAATTTTGACAAGTTGAGTTGCACAACCGGAACCCCAAAACTATATAAATATGTTAAATATCATATAATTTTAAAAAAAATGGATAAAAAAGACAAAAAAAAATACCAATCATAAATTAAAAAATTCTTATTTCAACAATTTAAGAAGTTTGGCATCCTTTGAAATCTACTGGCTTAACATATTTTCCCGTAAAACAGTTCAAACATGTTTATGAGTAAAATAGTGGTAGGTGAATATAATAAAATTATTCTCTATAAAAAAAATTCTAAAAAAAAATAATAGCTTTAAAACATATATTTCCATAAGTAGTGGTAGTGAATATAATAAAATTATTTTTTATAAAAAAAATCTTTAAAAAATAATAATAATAATAGCTTTAAAACATAGATTTCCATTATATTCTATTAAATATAACTATATCATATTATATATTAAACAAATTATACAAATTTAAACTTACATGAGAAATAATATTGTTTACTAGATGTATTTCTATTGAACTAATAATATTATTATTATTTAAAATTAACTAATTATTTTTTATTTCTAAAAATAATTTTTTTACCTACATCATAATAATAAATTATTTAATAAATTAAATTAAATAAATTTTTAATAATTAAATAACAAATTATTAAATTTCCAATCATTCCACATTTCCAAAATATAAGTATCGATCCACAAAATAATGTAATGTGGCACTATGAGATATCTCGTTCAACGGATCAGAGCCGTTCGTCAAAACTTCTAAATTTTTAAAGGGAGTCATTCGTCACAACTGGTGAATTTTAAATAAACGTACAAATAATGAAGTAGAAGTAAGCAACAAATCTGCAAACATCCGAAAGCATTTATGTAATTATAAAGCATATCGATTCACGCAGTATCAGCGCCAAAGGTCTCTAACGCCGCTCAGCTATTTCTTTCGGGTTAACTTTTATTTAATGGCATCTCTGCAACTCAATTTCACCAGAAAGGGGGCTGTCCTCGTTCCGCCATTGGCGTCTACTCCGAAAGAGTTTATATACCTTTCCAATATCGATGATCAGAGAACTCTGAGATTTCATATCCCCGTCTTTCAGTTCTATCGGTTCAACCCATCGATGAAGGGTGAGGATCCCGCCAGGGTTATCAGAGAAGGGCTGGCCAAGGTTTTGGTATTCTACTACCCTTTGGCCGGAAGAGTCAGAGACGCGCCCACGGGTAAGCTCCTGGTCGAGTGCACGGGAGAAGGTGTGCTGTTTGTGGAAGCCGATGCGGACGTTGCTATGGAGGAATTAGGAGACCTCCTACCGTCCTTTCCCTACTGGCAAGATCTGCTGCATGATGTGCCCGGCCCAGAGACTATTACCAATTCTCCTATCCTTATCATTCAGGTTAATTCATTCATGCTTTCAATCGATTTTCTTTGATGAATTCAGATCCGATATATGTACATGAATTCCTGCTTCTACGTCAGAAGATCCCCAAAAATTATTTCAACCATCGAAAAAGATCCCTCCCCACTGGACGCTTACTCTCCGGGACAGAATGACCCTCGCTATGGGTTAAAATGGTTCCAATCTCCAGTTCCAGTATTAGCTTGCATTTGTTATCTTGCACGGTGGCATTGACCGTATTTCTATTTCTTGCAGCAGCAGAAAATGTGTTTTCTGACCGTTCAGCTAATCATAATGTTTCAGGTAATGCGATTGAGATGCGGAGGGTTCCTACTCGCCATAGCTTTGAATCATACCCTTAGTGAGGCATTTGGCCTCGTTCAGTTGAACGCTATGTTGTAACGAATTAATTCCAACTATCCACCATTATTACAGCCGCTGGATTAATCTAGAATTTCCCAGATGTTCTTGGTGCCGTTTCTAGAATTCACTCACAAATAGCCAAGCCAAGTTTTGTTAAGAAGCCACAGCCCTATCAAACTCCAAAAATGTCTATGTCATATATAAATACCTGTTCAATCATCGAATAAACCCAAGTTTCTGAGTTCTGTGTTTGAATACATGATTTCTGATTTGGTATCCGAGCAGGTGTGAGGTTGAGTGCTGGTAAAGAGCTGTGAGCTCGGTGTTGGTGAGCCGTGTAAAAGAGGCAGTAAGTCTGAAGGCTCGGTTGTGTGCTATGAGTTGGAGCTGTGTGGTGTAAGTTAGAGTTAACAGTGAGCGCCATTGGAGGATAGCTGAGTCTGTGTTGGAGGAGTGTTGCAGCAGCGGCTGTGGTGGAGAGTGCGGTCTTTGAGAGTTCGTGGTGTGATCTGCTTTCTATGATATAGAGTGATCTGCTTTTGGTGTGTAAACTACTGCGGAGCGTAGTGTTATATGTCCACTGTCTGGAAGTAACACGTATCTCTGGTTGAAATATTGATGCGTATGTTATTTTCTTCCTCCTTTTGTGAATACTTCTCAAAGTATAGCTGTTCGCTGAGCTGCGTCTGCAACATCAAGGGTTGTCAAGAAGGACAAGAGCCCATTTGAAGTTCTATGTTTAACTGTTTTTGTGTGTTAAAATTCTGTCGATGTGCTTAACTGTTCTTGCAAATATTGAAGAAGGTCCAAATTTCGAAGTTTCCAGTGCCAAGGAAATACTCAAAGTAGCGGCATTTTGAGTGGTTTGGATGATACATATTGCTAGGCCATAAAAATTTGTAGTAGTTTTCACGGGTAAAAACTACCATTTGAAAGATAATTGACAGGTGTGCAAGAACATGATTGTTGGGCAGATTATGTCATATGTTGATAACTAAAACTATATCACCGTTATTAGTCTTGTCTATTGTGTAGTGAGTATCTTGCATATATATTTACATGGAGAATTTCGCTGGTTAGGTAAAGTCGTTTTGTTTTTTGTCACCGGATCTTCAGCATTCCCTTATCGAACTATCAGCAAATCTCGGAAATGGTTGTTTTATTTGATTTCATTTTGAATTGAGTCATTGATTACAGCATAACTGTTTTGAGAACATAGTAAATAAAAAATAAAAAAGGAAGAAAAGAAGGCAGCCATATATTGGATAATTTTTTTTTTTTAAGGATTTATAAGAATTAGTAATTTTTGGTGATTGGTAAGGAGAAAATAAGTAATAATGGCTAATATATTGGTTGAATCTTATATATCTGACTCTAACAAGTTAGATGGTCATAATTATACAAATTGGAAGTTTAAGTTGCAGACTTTGACGGAGGGCAACAATACATGGGCGATTGTGTCTGGAGTTGAAGTTAAGTCAATGTCCCCTCAAGCCACAGATGCTACAATTCAAGATTGGGAGCGACAAGAAAATAAAGCAAAGGTGCTTCTGCGGATGACGGTTAAGGACAACATTATTCCACACATTAGAGAGTGCAAAACATCCAAGGAGACATGGGACACACTAAAAAATTTGTATGAGACAAAGACTACAAATCGAATATTGTATTTAAAGAGTAAGTATCTTTCAATTAAGATGGAATAAAATGAAAGTGTTAGTGATTTCATTTCTAGAATTAAAGATCTAAAGGATAAACTAGGTGACATTGGTGAATCAGTATCTAGTACAGACTTGGTTACTGTGACATTAAGTGGAATGCTTAATGAATATCAAATGTTTATAAGTACTCTTTCAGCTAGAGAGAAGGCTCCTACTTTTGATGAGTTGGCAGGTATACTTATGTAGGCAGAAGAGCGGAGAAGAAGCATTAAACATAATTCTCCTAATTCAGATTTAGCATTAATGGCCAAAGGGAAAAAGTCCTTCAAAGGTAAACAATGGGAGAAAAATAAAGGCAAAAAGCCACAGGTAAAATCATTTCAAGGTACCCCTTTACCAAGGACAAATGCCAAATCAAGTAGATATGATGTGTGTTATTACAGTGGAAAACCTGGTCATTTTGCTAAGAATTGCATGAAAAAGAGGTATGATCAATTTAAACAAAGAAGGCATTCGGGAAATTATGTTGATAGAGATGAAGCAATTAGTCAAGATGTTAACAATCTTAAACTGTTTGTGTCCAATGTTGCTTTATCAGTAGAAACTAATGATGATAATGCTTGGTTTATAGATTCTGGTCCATCAATCCATATGTCATGCAAAAGAGATTGGTTTGATACATATCATGAGATTAATAATGGAGGACACATCTATTTAGGAGATAAATAGATGAAATGAAATTAAAGGATATGGTAATATAAGTGTTATGATGCCTAATGGACAAGAAAAACAAATTCAAAATGTGATGTATGTTCCTGGATTAAAGAAGAGCTTAATATAAGTCTCTACTATCACATACCAACATTTAAAAGTTGAATTTGTGAAATCACATTGTTTGGTAAAGGATGTACAGGACAACTATAAGGTTGTTGCAAAAAGAATGAGAGTTGGAGGCTTATACAAGTTGGATGTAATGAAGAATGAGCATCAAGCTTTATGTCAAGTATAGAGGTTTGGCATCAAAGGTACGGGCACTTAAATCATAATGACCTAATGTTACTACAAAGGAAATTGATGGTAGAAGGTCTTCCAATTATTAAGGGTGAACACTTTGAATGTGAAGGTTGTGCACTAGGAAAGCAACATTGGGAAGAATTTCCTGTGCATGAAAATAGAAGAAAACGTGAAATACTTGAACTGGTGCATACCGATGTATGTGGTCCAATGCAAACTAAGTCACTTGGTGGAGCATATTACTTCCTTATATTTATTGATGATAGCACTAGATACACCTGGGTATACTTTATAAGAAACAAAAGTGACGTGTTTGAACACTTAAAAGAATTCAAAAATATGGTTGAAAAGCAAACAAGAAAGAACATTAAAATTCTTCGATCAGATAAAGGTGGTGAATACAGTTCAAGAGCTTTTATCAAATATTGCAAACAAAATGGGATTACACAACAATTTACAATACCACATACACCTCAACAAAATGGAATAGCTAAAAGAAAGAATAGAACATTAGTTGAATGTGCTCGAAGCATGATAAAAAGTAAAGGACTTGCTAATAATTTTTGGGCTGAAGCTATTAATACAGCTGTATATCTTAAAAATAGAAGTCCTACTAAGTATCTTGAGCACAAAACACCATTTGAAGCATTTTATGGTTTTAAACCTAAACTTAGTCATTTAAGGATATTTGGATGCAAGGCCTTTGCTCATATTCTTAAAGATGATAGGAGAAAGTTAGATGCCAAAGCCATCAAATGTATTTTTATTGGATATTGCACTGACCAAAATGCATATAAAATGTATGATCCAAGCGCTCACAAGGTCTTTGCAAGTAGAGATGTTATATTTCATGAGCATGTAGATAAACAAATAAATGAAGATGAACATAATACATGGCAGTATTCTTATGAAAACTTTAAGGAAGAAGAAGTTGAGAAATCAAACCAAGAACAAGAACACAGGGACATTCCAAAAGACACATCAAGGGATCAAAGTCCACAAAGAAGTGATAAAGGCACTCCACAGAGAAGGTACTCCACAAAGTAATGAACCTCTAAGAAGGTCAACACGACAGATTCAAACCCCCATCAGGTATAAAGATTATGCCTTAATGTCTCAAGTAATGACTGTTTTTGAGCCCTTAAATTATGAACAAGCCAAAAATCATAAATAATTGATGGAGGCTATGAAAGAAGAGTATGACTCTATAATAAAAAATGAAACTTGGGAATTAACAAAATTACCTGAAAATAAAGTTCCCATAGGATCAAAATGGTTGTACAAGACAAAATTTAATGCAGATGGTAGCATAGACAAGTATAAGGCAAGATTAGTTGCAAAAGGTTATTCACAAAAAGAAGGTATAGATTATGAAGATACCTTTGCTCCGGTTGCCATCTATTTTTCCAATCCCATGCTTCGATCTACAAGTCTCCATTATTATTACGCTTCTTGTCATCTAATTGATTGAAGGGAAATCACATGTTGCTTCTTTCCATTATTAAGGATGCTCCCAGCAAAAGTTAGCTTGCAATTGGCCCCTATCGATTTAAGATGCACAAAGTTTTTGGAAGTGAAATGTCCAAAGTATGGAGTTGGGCCTTCAAGCTAAATGCTGGCTTATAGGGCTAGTCGCGTTCATGGAAGTCAGCTCGTCGTTTGTGTGAGGACATGGTGTGTGAGGATATGGGATTCTTGATCATGACTAGTCAGAAGTCGGGCTAGGATCTATTGTTAGTGTTGATGTGAGATGGGTAGCTTCATTAAAATTCTAGGAAATTTAATCATAAAAATTGCTAATTTTGTTCAATAAAATAAATAATTTTGCTTTCTACACGTTGTTCAATGAATTTGAATTTCCTTCATATTTCTGCATTCATTAATTTTCCCTTCGTTGAACTTTAATTTGTGCCCCTTTGCATCGAGTCATGAAAGTTATTGCGTTGTGTATTGATGCTTTCCAATCACATGAACCCGGGGATTTTAGCAGCTCCGTTCTGTTGTGGAAGCTTTGGGATATAACGGGGCTTTCTCAAAAAAAACATTACACGCCCCATCGCGATGGAGATATTTCCGATAAAATGCTTGTATTCAACCAGTGACATTTTTAATAAGAAACAGTTTTGAGCCGGTAAAACTTCAGGGAATACGACATACACTTGCGAGCACTTATCTATTCTCCCTTCCCGAAGTTTTGGACTTATATCAAGAAATACTAATGTGTTACGCTTATATATCGTTAAAAACACGTATTAATATACTTTCATGCAGTTAGTTTATTCAACATTGAATATGCATGTTAGATGTTCCCCACATTCTGCATCTGGAAGTGAAATGTGCAAGTTGCATCTGGAAGTGAATTGTGCAAGTTTGAAAGTGGTTCCTTTGGGCGAAACGCTGATATGTAGGATTAACCGGGTTTAAGGGATGTAAGCCCCGACCTAAATGATACCCTTCCAATTAGCTATATTTTTTTTTGTCTTTTTCAATTATTAATTTAAAAATATTATTTTATTTTTATTAA
>APFE031182722.1:0-10993 GCA_000404065.3 Pinus taeda
AATAAAGTAATGTTCATGTTTATTAATACTAGAATAACTAATAAATCCATATTTATTTAATAATTCATAATTCCAATACTATTAAAAATAAACCAATAGAATTCTTAATAAAATATTATTATTATTAGAATAAAGTAATGTTCATGTTTATTAATACTATTGTATTTGTTTTATTAATTGTATTGTTTTCAATGGTTGGTTTAATTAATTGTTTTCAATTGTTTAATGGTTGGTTTAATTGATATTTGTTTTCAATACATTTGTAATTCACTATAATACTTTATTATTTTAATTCTAAAACGTTATCTAATTAAACATTAGTTAGAAAATCAAAAGAGGGATTCATTTGGAATAATGGGGAAGTCTATAATACATATTTTCCAACCATTGAAAAGCTCAAATAATTATTTTGAAGGATGGTTTAATTGATATTACAAGGTTAGTTGAAGCACTTAACTTATAAACTTGATAATTTGTAACTAATAAAAACAAAATCCGTTACAACTATTCATCAAAAAGTAATGTAACATTGATAGAATATAACATCACATCCACATAAGGATTTAAAATTCAATGGAGATGTTGTCATAAACACAAATATAAATTTATGTATTTTTTATTCAAAATAGGTCCAACTATACATGTTTCTTTTTTACAAAATAGAACTTCATTTCCAACATAAATAATGGAATCTCATGCCCATCAATGACATAATGGATCCACAACATCATGATCGATCTACCGTATGGGTCTCTAAGTCACCCTCGTCCCATGAGGCACTCCCAGGTGGATTTCCAAATTGATGTCTCTGCAAAAAATTACAATAACCAATTAGTTGTAAAAATTGAAAGGCATATAATCAATTTCATTAATTCATGATGATATTTTGATCAAATACTCATTCTCACCGTGAGGATTTGAGGCAATGGAGAAGACAACCCTTCCTGGGTAGATGGCGGAGCACTTGGTGACGGATATAGGCATGGTTCAGGGGCGCTGGATAAAGGCATGGTGGATGTGAAATAGGGAAAAGGTAGTGGGTGCAGGCGACGATACACCCCCACCGGTTGTACAATAGTGGGAAGCACTGTAGGCCGGGGGATTAACCTAGGGGGGCAAATTGGAATGTTAAGGGTGGACGATTGAAAAAATGAGAATGGTGGATGATTGAAGGGTAGGGGTGAGCATTGGGAAGGTATTACAGAGGTGGTTATAGGCATGGAAGAATTTGTGGAGGAAAGAGGTGGTGGGTGTGGGCGATGATACATCTTAATTGGTTCAACAATAGGGGGGAGCACCCTTGGGGAGGATATTGGGGTGTTAATCGCTGAAGCAGTGTTCCCAATGCTAGATCTTTTTTCGGTAGCATGTTCATCGAATAAACGAATTCGACAACTTGGAATGTTGTGAGATGTGGGTCCCTCAGCTGTAACAATAAAAATAGTTCGTATAGTCATGCAAATGTGTTGAACATGATAATATATCGCATTTAACGTAAAACAATGCATAGCATGACATTTCCATACCAATATTGGGTATAATAGAATCTTGAATTATCTCAGGCGCGTGGTCCATATTTCCTTGTTTTTGAGAAGATGACTCCAATTGTTCATCCATTCTTTTTTTCCTTGCATGAACTCGTCCAACCCTTTCAAATTGTAGTATATCTGTCCCTGACTTTGACTTGCGACCACATCGCCTCTTTTTATTTACTGGACTCAGGAAACTATGTTTTCTCTTGGTAGTGATCTTGGATGGAGTTATAGTATTGAAAAAAATTTTGTTGTATTCTTGACAAGCTTTGTCTACCAAGTTGTTCAATGCATATGCATGTTCCAAATTTGTAGGTATTATGGATCTCAATTTCTCAAGAGTTGATGAGTTAACACGTTTCATCTCATCATGTTCCGAGAATGCACTATCTTGTCGTACATTGGTCGATTCAACATTGTATGAGAAATTCTCTAAATTATCAATGCTTGTTTCATTATGATAATTCAGATTGGGAGGAGAATCAAAGCATGGAAAAAGCTCTGTTTGGATTTCTGGGACCAATATAGGTGTTTCATTCAAATCAAATAAAATTCTAGGCCTTTCTGTCGTGGGATCAGTGACACCAGGTGCTACATTTTCACCCAAAATAGTGTTACTCACTAACATCTCAACTTTCAATACATGTTTACAGATATTTCCATTTAGGGCCCAATTGCAATTGCAGAAGTGTAGATTAGAACCCTTATATATGACATTGTACCAAATGTCACGAGTATCCTTATTTTGGCTACGAACCCAGTAGTCATTACTCTTTTCATCAGGCACACAATCTTCATTTGGGATTTTCTTAGCTCTACACTTGGATGAATTCAGTTGTTCCTGTATTTTTCTGGGTCGTACAAAACCAGCTTCTTTTAAACGGTGCATATGATTGTAAAATAATACAACCTTTGTCAACAAAACATAGATTAACCAATCAACCCTTCTGTGGCATGCATTGTTCTTCTCACATAGGTACCTTTCCTTGATATACCGATGGTAAGATTCAATGGCGTTGTTCGTATCTTGATTTGAATGTGGAAAATTTCTGTATGCTTTTGCCCACATATCTGTAGAAAGAAATTTATTAGTTATATATTAATAAGTATACA
The DNA here is from genome assembly GCA_000404065.3 of Pinus taeda. Taxonomy (NCBI): domain Eukaryota; kingdom Viridiplantae; phylum Streptophyta; class Pinopsida; order Pinales; family Pinaceae; genus Pinus; species Pinus taeda. The sequence continues at coordinate 2,646 of APFE031182722.1, forward strand.
TATGACATGAAAAATAGAGTCATTATAACCACCAATAAGAAGCTTACATATTTTGTTGTTGGACAGCCAAGTATTTCTAAAATATTCCAAAAAAAAAATTTGTTCACTGAATTCTTCAAATAAGCTTTCAACTTTCTTTCGCACAGATTCATCATCTTTACACATGTGCATGATTTCACCTAATCCACGAAAAATGCGTATTTGGTTTTCCCTCCCTTTGACCTTGTTTCCAACATTTTTCAACCATGCACGACGAACATGCCACACACATAATAATACTTTGCACTTGATCGTAGACCTGCAATAACATAATTTTTAGTGAGATTATACATTAACAATATTTTTTATGCGTCTTGTAAAAATAATAAACACATCACCTCAATGCTTCAATTTCAGCAGTAGCATCATCCGTGATGAAGGCAAGAACATGCCAATCTGGTCGCTCTTTGTTTCCAATTGCAAGTAAGGCCAACATCCATTTAGAAAGATCAGCTATAGTGTTGCGTGATGATATCACCCAAGCTATTGGAACCCCATTGTGATGTTCGTCGAAAACCATTAAGGTGTAAAGTTGATACTGCATTACAAAAAATATGCATAATTACATTTATATAAGATACATGCATTAATATGAGGTTAAATAAATGAATCGGATTTAGGATAAATATGTACTCACCCCGTACTTATTTGTACTAAAGGTTGAATCCATTGAGATAATATTATTGTGAGAGTATTTCAGCATCATTGAACACATCCACTTTGTTTGTATGCCTATGATAAAAGGGATATTTTCAACAAGATCTTGTTTTTGGTAGAAGAAAAAACTCTCTGGGTTTTCCTTGTACCAGCACTCCACACTCTTTGGATCACTTTGATCTTTAACATACTCTAGCCTTATGATATCATTGTAAATGTTACTTATATCTTTTTTTGTCATGTAGGTATCTCGAAGTATCCCTGTGTATAACTCACCGGATCCATCCTTCACATCAGAGATGAACTTGTCCCATATCATTGTAGCATTAAAACCTCTTTTAACGAAATGTTGGACTGTAGATCGCATATGCCAACTTAAATGTGGTGCATAATTGAATCTCATGGACCTTCCGATTGCATCTGTCCCATGACAAATAACATTGGATTCATCAATATGTCTACATGCAGTATATATTATTACAGCATCATCTGGTCTCATCACAAGTCGTCGCACAAAGAAGTGACATTGGCAACCAACTTTAATACTTTCATGTCGATTGCGGGTTGTCTTTGGATCTGATGATGCACTCCTAATTCTCCTTGTCGACTGTGGACCATATGAACACCAATAACTGTACGTAAAAAAATTACTGCAAATTAGATATAATATTTATGCATATTGAAAAAATTACACATATCTTGAAAAAGCATATAGAGACTCACATACTGTACTCCAAGAATGTTGAGTAATTGGTGACTTTGATATCCTCTATTTTTTTACTTCGGTGATTCTTAAGAAGAAATTGGGTGGGTGCACTTTCATTTGATTCCTCTCCACTTATGAAATCATCAAGTCGACAATATGGAATAACTGCAACTTGGTCCCCCTCAATCTCTGTCCATGTTAAGTCTTCTGCTGAAAATTGTATCATATCTTCCGGGTCTTCAACTTCCAACTCGTTAATCCTCCCCCACTTATTCATTCTTAAAATACCTATACAAATTGCATTGAAAATAATTTAGCTTGAGTAAATAATATGGTCTTGATCAATGCATAGCGTACTAAGCATGGAAGTCTCATTTTTTAGTAAATATTTTATACTTTTCACGTAAACCACTTTGGGATTAAGTAATATTCAGGGGATCTTAGATGACATTGTACGATAACTAAGATCATAAGAAATTGGGTCATTAATAAGCTTAAATATCTCTGAAAAATTTAGACTAACCCATGCATGACATATGAATTCTTTCTGGAGGTGGGGTCACCATGTTATTGTCGAGGGGCGACTTGTGATGAGTCGCTGCGCTGGAATTGGTCAAAGGGAACTGCCCAACACTGACACATAAGATGGTGCGTTAATGGGTCCCTTCAAATAGGGATGAAAGGGAGAGACATAAAACCTGTCCCCAACAAACCCCCAATATCGAGAGTAATAAGCTTGAAGATTACCAATGCTAGGGAATTCCAAGGTTAATAACAAATGAACAAAACAAGGCTCTGATACTGGGGTTGACCTTGGGGTACATATTGAAGCTGGGGTTGACCTTGAGGAATGTATTGTACCACAGGTATATACTGTCCTTGAGGTTGCCCCCCAGACGCAATTTGTGTCCTCACCCCGAATTCTACGGGATGTCCTCAACAATTCGGCCACAGAAACAATCTCAGGAGACTGGCCCCGAAGTCTACGGGACTGTCTCGGTAATTCCGCCACAGTTAAAGAATTTTAACTACTGCACACGCAAACAAAGTAAAATCTCAAAGCAAACTGCCTAAAGTCTCTAAAGAACCAAATAAATTTGAAGCACACGCCTAAAGAATCTAGGGCATCAAACCAAGCACAAACAGTAGCCTTCCGGACCGAAAGCGCTAGTTGGAGATGAAACCCAACATCACCGGATTCAGTACAGAAGTGGCGGGTGGAACAGTTACCCCGACAACCTGCTTAATGAATAGACCGGCACAAGTTCCTCCACTTTAACCATCTCGAGTGAAGTGAACCCCCCGGAAAATCCAAGTGAGTCTAGCCGACGTCTGCTCCAGGTACAGTGGGATCTTCCCTCCACCGTCACCTCGGTACAATCCTAAAGATTATGGTCACTAAGGTTACCAACAGCAACAAGTATACCTGGGGGAACAGTCTACACTCCGACAGCACGCAAGGGCAGAGTATCAAGCTCAATCCCCTTGCCGGCTCCTTGACAATAATCCAAGGTTTACCGACAAGTGACCCCTGGCTCCTCGACAATGGTTAATCCGAGGTTTACCGTTTGTAATACGTGCGTGTCTGGCGTCGTTCCCAACGAGGGAGGATTGATCCCCTCACTGGTTCTGACACGAGCTCGTGCTTCTCCTTTAAGAGGAGCTTTCCCAGAGTATAAATGAAACAGCTGGATTTAATCTATCACAAGATAAGCTACTTGTTTGGTTTTGTTGTCTTGGAGAGTTTACTACTCTCCTACTCCAAGGCACTAGCCTGATCTATATTGGTGTTTCAGAGCCCTAGTAAATAAAAAGTTACTAAGTTGATTTTACTTTAAGCGTTAATTTTATGGCTTTCTTAAGACAAAAGGTAGTGGAGATGAAACTAGTGGTGTGTAGACTCGACTCTCAACCACTACAAATATGCACCTAAGATGATTTACACTACTTTTCTTTTTCAATGAATCTCCTAGATAAGAGAGTTGGAAGAATGCAAATTTTATAGAAAACAACTTTCTTAACAAAGACAATCAAAGAAACAATTTTCTTTATCTTTTCAAAACATGCAACTCATGACCACTAATTATTCACGAAATTTCCTTTTTCTTCAAAAGACTACAAATGCTACCAAAGCAAACTTTGTAAGAATTTTTGTATTTTTCCTATATTAATCAAGCATGTAAAACTATTTATCAAAAATCAAATTTAACAAATCTAAGGCAATCAAATCAAAATCACTCAAAATTAAAACTAAAGGCAAAATTTATACCTTTACCATAAATTCAGTTAAATTAAATGACATCTTAAGCAAGAACACAAGGCCATATGCAAGAAAATTAAAGTAGAGTATGAAGAAGTATCAGAGTACTTTGTAAAATAAATGTAGAGATAAAAAACTACACTAATTATATGTTATTAGTCAATCTGAACTGCATTATCTAATATTTTTTCTCAAAACTTTGGAAATGAGTGGATATTTATTGTAGGAATGTAGCTTGAATATGATATAGATTTAATACATTAAATTTTTTATGATACATTCCATTAAATAAATTCAATAATCTAAAATTATAATTATCTCAATTTCACACAGTGAATTAAAAAATCTTAAAAAACAAAAAATCTGATTAAAAAAAAAAAAAAATTGCATCAAAAAAATTATGATGCATTCCATTAAATAAACTTAACAAATTAAAATTATAATTATCTCAGTTTCACACACTGAATAAAAAAATCTTAAAAAAATATATAAAAATAACAGCATTAAACTACATTTCATGTTAAAATTTATAATGAATTATATAAATATCATTAAACTCATCATAAAATTTAGGTAAAGAATTAAAAAATTAAAAAAAGAAACAACTCGTAAAATTTAATAATTTTAATAATTACCTTTTTAATTTTGGACAATCTTTTACACTATTTAACGAAGGAGGAATTGCACACTATGAATCCTTAGTATCCTATCCACGTTGGAGAGGGAAAATAAAAAATAAAAAATCCCAAATTTCTACCACTGTTCTATTGATTGGTCCTACTGATGGGGATGAACAAAAATGAGTCTAATCCTATATCCAATATAATTCTATGTATAGTACTCAAAACTGTCAATGTAAAAAGTGTATGTATGTATTTGGGGTAATACATTGAAAAATTGAAGGCACTATTCTTTCTCTTGTACATTTCACTTGATTTGTCTGTAGATCTTCCAGTGTACCATCCACCATAGTTGTAACTTTTAGTGCCAATAGTAACCCAAAAATGTCTTTGCACCATCCACACTGGGGAAATAAGGTGGTTCAAAATATATATGACGTAGGGCATCACAAGCACCTAGATATGATGGACCCTTCATTTCAGTGCTACCCATGGTTGTTACTACCAGCTGCTGATATGAGAAGAAAACCTTTTCACCGCGGCTTCTATTGCCTGGAAGGCCAACAGAACATGTATTGTTGCAACATTGTAAGCACCTGAAGTGTTATGTGAGTGCAGTCCATGTGAATGAAACAAATGCATAAGTGCCTCCTGGAGCCTTGGTCCACCCTTTGGATCAACCTCAACACCGATGACTTTGGGCACCAGATGCCTTAGTTCCTTGCATGCATTTGTAAGGTCTATAAGGGGGGCAGACCGAAGGCAATATGCACCTCCAAGCGTACTAGTGATGCTAATTGCCAACTGGTGTTTAAGGCAAAGGAAATCATCTGGGTCCATCACTAGAAGCAAATTCACAATTTCTGTGAGCATGTTCCACATCCTTTCAACCATCCAACAGTCTGTGGATGCTCCTACGAAATCCCCAGAGTCTATTCTTTCATATACTCTCTGCAACAATTCTTGGCCTACAAATACCCACGCCTCAAAGATCTGGAGGACATTGCAAAGTTTGGCATCTTCTAGATTATGGAACTGTTTATGTTGTTTTAAAGAGTGCAAATATCTTGGCTTGCAGATTCTATCATATTCAAGAAGAGGCTTACCTGACATATTTGGTTCCCCCAGACCTAAAGTGAAGGGAGTCCTCTGCATATGGCCTTCAATGGCAAGCCATATTCTAGAAACCATAGCTTCAACGCTTTTCCATGTACCTAAACGAGGAAGTAAGCTCTCTTCACTTGTTCTGCTAACCACAGGTAAAGCACCAGGTCTCTGCCATACCTCACGGAAAACTTTCCTAGCAAGAACACCACTACTTACTAACAACTGAAGAGTGGGAACCTGCTTGTCATTTTCACAAATCATTGAAATCAACTCAATCTGGGAACTAATTAAGGATTCAAGCCTTCTCTTCCATTCCTCTTTGTCAATGTAAGTCCTTGTGTCACAGAGGACAGACGAAACAAACTGAAAAGTAATCTCCAATGACTGTAAGGCAGCCTTTACCAACCCCTCTCTAGACCAACCAGGCCATTCCTTGAATTTCCACATGGCACTTAGCTCGGGGAGATGCACATACTGCTCGTAACCCGCACACTCCATGGGGGAGGGCTCTATGGATTCTTCAACAAAGGCAAAATAGGATGCCATTTTTTTACAGGACATATTTTTTCCCTGCAAACATAACGAGGAGAGTAAAGACACTAATGCTCTCCATATACCATAATCTAAAAAGAACAACATAATAATAGAATAAACACTAAAATACATTTTAAACACTAAAATTTTGAAAACTGGAATAGAATAAAATGTTCTTAAATCCTTGATATATTTAAAAAGCCATAATATATCAAAAAGCTATATATAATACGTTACTCGACAAAAAACATATCTATTTGTTGCAACTCAACTTTTTATGTAGATGATAAAAACTCAACACATAAATAATGAAAAGAGTTAAATAATGTCAACACATAAATACATATTTTTCCAGTTAACAAAGTGAATAGATATAAGCTAAATATACGGTGGTTGGTCTGTTGGCACTTAAATTCTGAGCACATTACTGTTTATGTAATACAAATAAATCAAACTATTTTTAACTTTCACCATTTTTATTTATCTAAAACTAAAATGCATCGATTTTTTTTTTTTCTTAATGAATTTGTACCTTTTCTTAGTTTACACTAACCCGTAAACTAACCTCAAAGAACTTGAAAATTTTAATGCTATCGGATCGCACTGATGTATTCTTTTAATGCAACAAGGTCCTTATTGTATAGTCTATTTGGGTCTAGACTTATTTATGAGTCTATCGAGTTATTAATTCTGTGTATAATGCTAAGAAGATAGAAATGCTTTTTTTTTGGGTGTGTTTTGTTCTTAGGTAAAGGTAAAATACTTTTGAGGGGTTAAATCTATTTTAAAATACTTTTGGTAATTCAAACACTGTATTTACAAAAATAAAATTTTTGAGATTTTTACCCAAATCCAAAATTCACTATAATAATACCATGTTTAGATCTTTGTGGGATATACTCCAGACAATTGAAAGGTGAAAACAGAAATAAATTTTAGATTCCATGGATTAGTTCTGTTTTGTGATTAAATTTCCTGTGAAATTATATTTTTAAGAGTATTGAGTTGATTTTGAAAATGGACAGCTTCTGTCTCAACACCAGCTATTGTTTGCATCTTGTTGGGTTCAGTTTTATTAGTATGTATGATCATTATAGCTCTCTATTGAAAGGAGATCATCTAAAGTTAAAAGGCAAAGCAAAAATAATTTCTGCATGATTTAGCTGTGTTCTGCATTCTGCCTAGAGTAGAACATATGGTCAGTTGAATATAAAACTAGAGATTGCTCATTCTTGAGTAAAGAGGGATGATGTATTTGAAATTCCTTATAAACGTCAGATCAAATCTCTGGTATTAATTGATGTGTTTGGGTAATTCCTTTGAATTCCTTTCCTCGTTGATGATTTCGGTATTACTTTGGGAAGATATCTTTACTAGGCCCATCCATTTCCTACAAATGTTTATCAAAGTTATATTGATGTTTTGGAGGCATTTCTTTTCTACTATAATGTAGGAAATGTTTATTGGGTCCGCACGAAGGGGAGCTTCAATTGTTTACTGTTGATCTACCTTAAAATTTATTTTGAGTTCCCAAACCTTAAAATAAGGAGGCATCATAATAATATAAACAAAACCATATGGAAAACCATGATAACTCCTATAATGGTTTTAAATGGGTAATATCACTAAGTATAAAACCTAAAGCAGCAATGATTACCTGTATTTTAGGTCAAAACTTCAAATAATATCATATTCTCGACAGCATATATGATATCACTTTAATTATAGTCCAATAACTATAAATAAGAGATCGATAGATGGCTTCTCTCTTGTGTCTTTCCCTAAATGGAATGGGAAGGAAAACCATGAATTCTCAGTGGATTCCCAACCGTCTTAAAATAAGAATGAAATCATAATTATATAAGCAAAATCATATCATGAGGAATCATATATTTTTTGTTAATGGGTATATAACAAAGCATAGAACCCAAAGCAAAGCAACAAGGGTTACCCATATTTTACGCCAAAGTCCAAATAATATCATATTATCGACAACATTCATGATATAATTATAACCTAATTACTATAAATAAAAGGTACATAGATGGCTTTTCTGCTGTGTATTTCCCTGTAGGGAGTCATAAGGAAAACCATGAGGAATCATATAAAACCCACAGACATGACATTATTATATTTCATGTCAAACTCCAAATATGTCTAACAAAATTGATATGGATAACTGTACCATTTAGTATTTAGTAATGAAAAACCTTATAACTTTTTTATTACGTGCTAAAACTTTTTTCTCTCACAGAAATAAAAACGTATACCTCTTGTCGTCCAAAACAGTACGTAATGTATTTTGAATAGTTGTCGTCAAACCAGACTATTGTTTAGTTTTTCCTGTGCCTCCATTTTAGTAATTTAATTTTGGTGAGATTAAATATTTACTAACTTAAATTGTATACATAATAAAATATATTTA
>APFE031182723.1:8774-24780 GCA_000404065.3 Pinus taeda
TTGTGACAGATCAGGGAAGTCAATTCACATCTAACTTGATGGAGAAGCTGATGGAAGAATACAAAATCAAGCATAGAAAATCTACTCCTTACCATCCTCAAGCAAATGGCCAAGTGGAATCCACAAACAAAGTTCTTGAGAGCATCATCACCAAAATTGTTCATCTCCACAGAAGAGATTGGGCAGAAAGGCTTCCTGAAGCCTTTATGGGCCTATAGAACTACATGGAGGAACACAATAAGACATTCTCCCTATGAACTTGTTTATGGGAAGGAAGACCTGCTCCCCATTGAGTTTCAAGTCAAGACCCTCAAGATGGCAGTCCAGTTGGGATGAATCTATCAGAAGCCCAAAAGCACAGAATGGAGCAGCTGAATGAGCTAGATGAGATCAGACAAGATGCAATTCTAAGGATTGATCTAGTTCAACATCAAAGAGCTAAGTGGCATGACAGATATATTAAAGAAAGAAAGTTTCAAGAGGGAGATTGGGCTTTACTGTTTGATTCCAAGTTTAAAGACTTCAAAGGAAAGTTTTAGACTCATTGGCTTGGGCCATATGAGATTGATAAAGTCTTTAACAATGGAGCAGTAAGAATCAAGACCATTGATGAAATTCAGACTCCTCTTATTGTGAATGGCCACCGATTGAAAATTTATCATAAGCCACTTTCCAAAGAGGAGTTTGTCGAAATGTTCCAAGAGAATTCTACAATAAGGCTGGTGGAGAAGAATCCTTCTCCCCCATCAGCCTAATCTTTGTTTCTTTTAGTTTTTGGAAAAAAAAAAAAATGTGTATAAGCCTGAAAACCAATCATAGATTGGCAGTCTTATACAGAAAATATAGAGTGAAAATCAGGGACACCTGACACTCTATATTTTCCAAACAAAAATCTCCTCTCCTTTTCTTTCCATCTTCACTTCATCTCACTTACCCATTTCATTTCACCTCCATCTCATTCTCATCTCCATTTCACTTGATTCCACTCCATTTTCACTTCATTCTCATTCCATTTCATTCTATCAATAAAAGTCCCCCTTCAGGACTATTTTCATTCAGTTGGTTTTCCTCTAGCTATCTTTGTGCAGTCAAGGGGGTGTTGTCTCAGTTTCTGCAGCTGGGAACCGTTTCCGCAGCCAAAAGCAGTTTCCGCAGCCATAAACGATTTCCGCAGCCATCATCACTCTGTTTTCAAAAATACAATCAACTGTTAGTGCCATAATCATGAAATGCAGGTGTAATTGAGCTAAAGACATGGGGCATCTCCAAGATATCAAAGAAGAGCAACTGGTTAGAAACCTTTAGCAAGAATTGACAAAGTTTCCAAATGTATGATAAAAATTCTTTATCAAATAACAATTCAAGTCATAATTACGTATAGTTATTAAACCATAACAGGTTCTCCTATGTGCAATGATTTGATATGTTAGCCCACTATCACTCTTATTCCGCGATATCACTCCACACACCTCGCATTCATTTCCCTAACGATCTCGTGATTACTCCGAGTTTGAACTCAAGTATGACTGCACTTCTATTTATTACGCGTACTCTTGTGACGTGACCTATTGTGTTACGGATCTTCCCAGTCGTAATTTCCACAGCCATCTGTTGAGATGTGTAAAATCTCATACACAGTCATCCGACTCGAAAGAATCCTGTCGTTACTCCACTCAATTATCACTCCACTTATACCATACTCCTCGCATGCATTCACATTTCATTTTATGAACTTGTTTACCACTGCTCACCCACTGTTCCTCCTGTAATTCGGGTATTTCCATTCACTGTTCTCTATTTCCGACTGCAGTCACTACATTTTTCTCTAAACCCCGATTGCAGTCACTACAGTCTATCCTAAACCCTGTAACAGAGCTATTTTTTCCCTTAACCCTCACACGCAGAAGAACTCTGTGGAATTTAAAACAGAGGATTGGAAAATTACTGAGAGCTGAGCCGGAAGGATCGAAATACTTGGAGGGTTATCCTCAAGTTAAGGAATTGCTGAAGAAAGTCAGATGGCTATGATTTATCCAGAAGTTTAAAGGCTATAACAAGGAGGTGACCCAAACTTTTGCGAGGTCCTTTAATGGACAAACAGTGGAGGTTGGAGACTTGAAATTCACAGTGACCGAGGCCACAGTAGCAGCTGCCACGGGCCTACCTCAAATATGGAGAACCATGCTACAAAACCAAGGTATGGATACCACTGTATTTACAAGATGCATCCCTGTTCATGTATTAAAAGAGGAATGGTCTAGTCTACTGTTAGTCATCCAGAAATTTATCACGTGTGAAGGTCGTTTTGGCTCTATGTATATGTATCATGTCAGACTGATGATGAATTTCATAGCCGGTCACTCTTAATTTGCCTCATTTTCTGCTATTAAGTTTGAAAAAGATGAGTTTTACAGTTCAAAAACATGTAGGCAATATTGAACCTCATATTTACCATCATGGGCTCATAAAAATTCTTATTGAGGATCAATTGAAGAAAACTAAGGATACATGGGAGCAATTCTTAACAAGAAACTACTTCCAAGAGTCGTTTGAGGCCTCTGGAAGTAGTCTACCAAAAATTCCAAGGAAAAGTAGGAGGAAAGAGAAAAATATTGCAGTCCAAGACTCCCCTACAATAGAAATTCAAGAAACTGTCCAAACAGAAGAAGAAGACCGAGTTAAAAGTAAGAAACAGAAGAAAGAAAAAGGAAAAAGAACCATTCAAGAGATCTATCCATCCCCTGAGCAATCCATAGAAGAAGATTATCAGCCTCTATCAAAAAGATTAATAGATCTTCAAGCTACTTCCATAGCCAAGAAAAAGCAAAAAGGAAAACATAGTGCACAAAAGAAGAGTATTAGTTCATACTTAAGAAGGAGCACTAGGCTAAAAGGGAAGGGGAATAAAACCAAAGAAAAGCAGTCTCACTTTATTGATTTAGGTGAAGAGACACTTGAAAAATCTCCAGCCCAGCCAAGCATTGAGTCCAATCCTCCACGTGAGGAAAGCCCTTTTCGGCCGGAAAGAGAGAGCAGTCCTCCTCCACCAGATTTTGAGTTTAGTCTGAGAAAGACACCTGAGGTAGATCCTAGTCAGGAAGAGGTATATAACTACCTGGAATCCTTAAAACAATTAGTTGCAGGACCAAGTACCTCTCTGCCACTTGATGCACAAGTTCAGTCTTTGAAACAGGAAGTATTTGAGTTAGAAGTCCTAAATAGACATATCATACAGGAAAATGAAGCACTTAAAGAGCAGAGTAAGGTAGACAAGATTGTCCATGATAACACTATGCTTCATTTAGGACAGTTGCAAAAGAAAAACAGAAAACTGAAGAAGAAGTGCAAAAAGTTAAGCAGAGCATTGATTAACCTCAAGTTCAAATGTCTAGTCAGAAAGCCAAGGATGATGATAACATCAAAGAAGAAGAAAAGAGGGCTAGATGTCCTTGCCAAAGCCTCAGAACATGTGGATTAGAGGGAAATAACTCAATTTTGGTTGCATGAGGACATGCAACACCTTCACAGTGGGGGTATGTTGGGCCTCAAACCTGCACCTTCCTATACACCCTCTCAGCCTTCTTTTTCCACTTACTTCATCCACCCAGTTGTTAAATCATTTCATTATAGTCTAAAAAGAACTTTTTATATGGTTTTCTGACTATGCTTATGACTGTTGTTTGGTTTATTTTTTTTGTTCATGCAGCTGCGGAAACTTGTCAGTTTCCGCAGCCAGCACAGGATTCCGCAGCTATTTTGTTAAAAGTTGTGCTACAGGTGTCCTATGAAGAAACGAGCTACATGGGCAAGCTCCAGGTGACGAATACATGGAACGTGTCCCTTCAAATAAGCCAAATCATCCATGGAAGGTCACGGTCAACGAAGGTCAAAGACAAAGCCAGCCAAGGAGTTCAGCGGTGGCACGTCTCTATTTTGAGCACGTGAACGTTACATGGCACAGTCCTCAGCTCAAGAAGACACCGGCACACCTGGAGATCATTCCCGTAACCTGAATCCAACAGCTACCACTCCGGAGATTTAATAGACATGATGACAGTTACGCTAGATCTCGGCTGAAGGGATCTACGTGTCTTTGGCAACATAGTCAATAGCGTAGGAGTTAGTTAGTTAGTTTGAGAATTTTGCCATTATAAATAACGCGTCGATGAATGCTGTAAAGGAGCTTTTTAGCGATATGTGAATTCTGAACTGATGTGTTATCACCCCACTGTTTATATATGTTGTTGTTTTAATATATGAGAAGACTTTTCTGAGTTTATTCGTGTGACTACTCATTGACTGACTGAAGTGGAAGAGGGCCCCTGCGCGCCAAAGCCTTGTAAAATTTCCATTTGGTTTTATTATGTTTTTTTTTTTATAATCATTAGCTTGTACATAACACACTGTTTGATGTTTCTTATCCCACTGTTGTTTATATTTTCACCTCTGTTTTCTTATAGCTGTCAACTGATCAGTGCTTTTCTGGAGGTTTTCTTAGGCAGCCCGGCAAATTTTCATATTTTTGATAACTATTGACATATGAGATCATCTTGTCCTTCCTGCTAACTTTCATTTTCTGAAGTTTAATTTCTGCACTATCTTTTCCAAGTTGTGATTTGCTTACTTATTTTTCTGTTATTTAGATATCATACTGCTCACCAGTTTATGGTTTCTTTCTATAGTCAAGTGACTCTATTAGCAAGAAATAAGAATATTACTAACTGTAGTGTGATTTATTTATCATATTGCTTAAACTTATTCATGATTGCTTCCCACAAGGTAGATTGAGCTGAAGGGTAAAGGATCAGAAGAGTTGAAGTAGTGTGATTAGTTTCCTTTCGGCAATTTAATTTCTTGCAATTTAGTTATCAATATTGCTTAAACTTATTCATGGTTGCTTCCCACAAGGTAGATTGAGCTGAAGGGTAAAGGATCAGAAGAGTTGAAGTAGTGTGATTAGTTTCCTTTCGGCAATTTAATTTCTTGCAATTTAGTTATCATATTGCTTAAACTTATTCATGGTTGCTTCCACAAGGTAGATTGAGCTGAAGGGTAAAGGATCTGAAGAGTTTAAGTAGTTGAATAGTTGCTTTCTTTAGTTTTGAGTTGCTTTAGTTTTACTTTCTTTTCATTCAACCAAAAGGATACTGGCCATTGTCATTAGTTCTCTGTTGATGCATTTACTTCTCTAAGAATTGATTTCAGTTAGTTGTTTTAAAGATTCTTTTTTGAGCCTTTCAGTTTGAGAAAATTCACTGTTGACATACCATCATACTCTTACTTCCCTTTCATCCTCGCCATCACACATTAGGGAAAGATAAATCCAAAAACAAACTAAAAACTCAAAAACGACAAAATACTAAGGAAATGGTTATCTAGTACATATAGTACACTTCACTTCGTCAGTTTACGAACCCCAGATTGACATTTTAATTAGCAATTTAGATCACACTAATTTGACCAAACACTTGTCGATATGTTTTAACGAGTCTAGCGACAGTGAAACTTGATCTTATCTAGAATGGACAAGTTTGTCGCTATTGTTTTAACGAGTTTAACGACAAGGATAACTCAGTCCTTTTCATGTTTAGAGAGTTTGAAAAGGGACGAAAAGAAAACTCTAGGAGTTATTTTTCGTAAAATAATCCATTAGGTCCGGAAAAGGATAAAATAATACAAAAGGGATGACTTTTCCAATCACTTGAATGAGCTAAAAAATACAAGTGCTCGAACTTTTTCGTGAGATAATCCCTCAAGTCCGAAAAATATTAAAATTATATAGGAGGGATGACATTTCCAAGCACTTTAATGAGTTGGAAAGGCCAATTGCTCGACAAGCTTTTCATATTTAACGAGTTTGAAAAGGGTTTAAAGGAGACTCGATTATGAGGAATGAGTGATGTCTAGGGTAGCAACTGGTTCCAAGTAATCTTGGAACTTCTCAAAACATGGTGATTTTTGTGAAGAGGTTGGCTAACAAGACCACTCATTGCAACTATTCCTCAAAAGGGTAAACAACCAAGTGGAAGCATATGATCAGCCAAAAGAATGGAGGTGATGAGAGGTACACAACCAAGGCTCAAAAGGCTGATAGAACGACAATCACAAAGGTTATTTAGGTGGTGGGTTCATTTTTTGACAAGCTTGAACCATGGAGGAACTATGCTTGGAGTTACTTTCATTTTTACACAAGCTCAAAATGACAAAATTATGCTTGAATCAGTGGTCAAAGATGTTCAATTCACTGTTCAGCACATCAGATTCTTTCATCGGTCGTTCAACCTACTCAATCACTCCATCAAATTGATTAGAAATACATATATATGTACGAAAAATGAACTAAAACTAATATTTTACTTGAAGTACGTGAATAGTAAATACAAAAGGTAGTATTACCTTTCACTTTCATCATTTCATTTCGAATTTGGGATTTTGGAGTTCTGGAGTGGTTTTCCCCCTCAAATTTCACCAGTTTATTTCGGGAGATCTGGGGGACCATTTTCCGCATTGTCGAGACCAGGTAGGAGCTAACCCTGAGCTCTTCATTTTCATTCCATCTTTTCTTGATTCTGAGCTATTTTTTCCACTTTTCTGGGCCCCTGGGGTTTGAAGAATTCATTCCCCAATCATTTCACCTAGCCTATATCAAAAGGTGTGATGCATACTGAGTTGTACACTGGCCAGTTAGTATGCATCTCACCTTGCTCAAAGGTAGGGTGCGATGGGCGTAGAAAGGAAACTTTTCATAGTGATTTTTCATCAAATTTTTGCTTGTTTTTGCTCAAATTTGGATCCTAACTCATCTTTTGTTTGTATTTCAGATATTTGTTGGATCAAGATGGTTGTCACATGGCACGAAGAAGAACATGAAGAGGAGGACATGATTGTTTTACATGACCAGGGCACAGTTGATGCATTAAGAAACTGTGGTTTGTTGAAGTTCTTTCGCATATCCAGCATGAGGCAACAGATCAGTTTGTTGCAGTATTTTCTCGATGCTTGGGATATGATTGATCGGGTATTCCAGATCAGAGGTAAACCTATTCCATTAACAGTCGAGGACATTTACTTCCTGACAGTATTGTCAAGGCATCGTGCCACTCTCTCACTATCAGGATTCCCTCGCGGGGTGAATTTGTGAAAGATTACATTCGTCAGTTCTGCAGGGATGGATCTCAGCCCAGCAAAGATGGTAAGATTAACATCTGGGATGTCACTGATCGACCATTGAGGACCATTTTATTTACATTTTCTAGATTGGTTGGCAGTGTGGCCTTACATTTGGCAAATAGATCTTGCATGCAGTATGCCCTGGAATGGCTGGCACCAAAGGTGTTCAACTGGTGTGAGGTGATACTTTCTGTCATAAAAGAACAACTCTCCAAAGTAAAGAATCGAAGAACCAAGAATTTTGGCTACGGATTCATATTGATTGATTTCGCTTTGGAGAGGATTCCACTGATGCAGCCTCAAAACATTTCACTAGGACTGCTAGCACCGAGGGAACCACAGATGCAGAGATGGGTTGATCTTATGGCCAGACATGTTGTCCAGTCACAGATTTCCTTCTGTGATGCCTTTTTTGAGTGGTTCCACTACCAGGAGATGGTATTTGCGGAGTATCCATACATCGGGATGGATTTCCGAGGGGACCCAAATTTGGCATTACCAGCTAGCGAGCAGTGTAGTGCTATAGGTAAAATGATTCGGCCACATCTTTGTTTCTCAGTTTTATAATGTTTTTGTGTTTTTTATGTTACCAAGACTAAACAAACTTATATGTGTGTGCATATATTAGACCAGTGCAACTAGTGGCACGCCCATGGGTGGCAGATGATGCTCCAGCAGGAGAAGTTGTAGGGAGGGCCTTCCTTCAGGATCTGGACATATCGGAGACCCTAAAACTGCAGGATCAGATCAAGGGCCTCACTCTCAGTATTCAGGATGTCAAGATCAATGAATTACCTTTGAGGTTATAGCGCCATACTACTGGCGTACTGAGTCGTTGGACTAGGCTCCTGCACATGATAGCATAGGCAGTGACATGTTATCACCAGCATCACTAGTCTAGGATGCTTTTCTGCATTCATTTTGAGTTTCTTGGTAAGATGGACGATTTTGCCTTGGATACAAAACATTCTATAAAAAACTATAAACAGTTATCTATTTTTTATTTTTGGAGTTTTATTTTGGCTAAGTGATGCAATCCTGATCCAAATGTTGATGTGAAATGCTTTCTTTACAAATGTTGCAAATGTCTATTTAACACGTAGTTTGCTAATGAATCAGTCAATGTGTTTAAGTTTCTGGAAATGTGTTGATATTGAATGGAATCAAAATGTCGTTCCAAAATCCTTACTCTTAGGAACATGCGATAAATAGTTGGGTTCCAAATGGAATAAACACCAATAAGATCTATCAAGGGGGAGAAAGATCAAGCAAGGGATTAAGCGGAAGTTCCAGGTTGGTTCCATTTTCCTTCTCTTATCTATTATACATAGAGGAAATCGTTGAATTGCTTTAAACCTTGTTTCTAGGGTAGCTGCTAAACCTAGAGGGCTAATCGATCGAAAAGACACTAGTTTTCCCAGAAACAAAATGGCGACTCCGCTGGGGAGTACCTGTAGAAAAACAGTAACAAAGAACCTTCAAATCATATTGATCTATTATAACATAAACATTACAGAATCAGATATATAATGAACACACAATAGCATTTACAAATGATAGCATTCACAATTGCACAATCATATGGAAGAAAACTTGAAGAACTTTATTAAATAGAAGGGAGAATTACAACCCAGTTGTTTGATCCAGCATCATCCTCCCAGCATCAATCCCTCTTCACCTCATGAAATAGCAAGATCACACCAAAAATACAATTCTATTTTCCTCAATTACAAACTATCAACACTTCCTTGCAATTCACAATATTCCAGCTTCTGGATCTCTTAGATGAGGGATCCATTTATAGATGTGTGCAAGGGTGTGAGTCATATATGGGGTTTTGATTAGTGTCATTCCACTTGTTACAATTGGTTCCACTTGGAGATTTCTTGGATCTCTTACTCATCCCTGGGCGAACTCAGAGAGCCAAGTGTCATAGGAGAAGCTTCTAAAAGATTCCATGAGCAACCACCTAGCAAACTGTCTCGGACATTTGTCCATCCTTGCCCATCGCACCCTATAGAAGGCCTAATCAGTATGCATCGCACCTAAGCAGTGTAACACTCAGTATGCATCGCACCTAGCTAGTGTAGCAATCAATATGGTTTAGTTTAGGCCATTTCTAGATGGTTTCTGAGGTGGAACTTTTGGGGAATGATGTAATCAGATGACCATGTTCTTTTAGGGTATGAAACAACTATTTTAGGGTTTTATGAGCCCTAGTTTATTGACATATAAGCTTGGGGTTGAAGTTCCCAAATATGTCTATAACACACCTCTTCACCCTTCTCCTTGTTCTTAAAAAACATCAAGTCATCAAAACAATCATTAATTTTATCCTCTCAAATTCCTCCCAATTCGGCATGCAAGCTAATGACTCCAAAGTAAAGATCAATTGATTCATACAATGATTATTGCTAATGTGCCATTATCATGGAGGTCATGTGATGATATAGAACAATATATGACCCATCCACTTTGCCCTTCCTTTAAGATTCAATTACAAGTCCCCAAATAAATTGTTATAGGTAATTTAGTTTCATGGTAATTGTCAACCATATTCCAATGGACCAACACTTTTTATAAACTTCATCATAGTAAACCTACTACCCATTGACCATACTCCAATAAAAATTTCTAATCACCAAACCCTTGTACCTAGCCATTCAAATACCCTTGCACAATGTTCCACTGACATTCATCAATTGCCCCCATTCTCTGATTGGTAATAAGATCTCCTAGTGAACTTCACCCAATTGATTATACTAGTTAGATTTGTCCCCATTCTCTAAATGACAATGAGCTCTCCTATTCAACTTAACCTAATCGACAACCAATTACATTTAATGGTTTTTTCTTAGTTGGCACGTTAACTCTTACATGGTGAATTTCTCAATCAACTCAGCCTTCATCAATTACATATTTAGTCAACCATTCAATAACTTAACCAATGTCTTGCTTCTACCATTATGCTTTTTATCATCCCACTTATCTACCCTATCAAGATCCAATTCATATCATACATATAGATAATGAATATTTCAAACTTCACATCTTTGCTTAGTTATTTTCCCAAAGGATGAAGATTATTTAGTATTCCCTGAAGAAAGCTATGAACAACATAGGAGCAAATTCAAAACTTACTTCCCTTAAATGTAAACAATTATTTTCAAATTGGAGAGGCACGAAACATGGAAGATGTTGTATGTGCCTACATAAATCTATTTGTTCTATAATTCCAATGTAAAATTATTTTATCAACCAATTTTCATTCGTTCTGTTACAAACAGAAAAGACAAAAGTGTCTCGCAAATCATCCTCCAAGAAATATTTTAGCACGGAACTTGAATGTTAGCTTCCTTTTCTGTGGATTAGGAATTTATTGCAACTTGAATTGATATGAATTAAAGAAAAAAGTTGTAACATATAAATCCATATTGTCTTTTCCATGACCATGTAGTAACCTGGAAAATGCACCTAAAAGGTGTTTGATTAGGAGAAACTTAGCCAATTTCAACATTTAGAAGAAAATGTTAACTACATTATATGTGCATTAGAAAACACAGTAAATGCTCAAATTACAGTGATAGTTGACCAGAAACAAAAATAAAAAATAGCTAACGAAACAAAAAACAAACTGCATCACAAATAAGAAATTACACAAGAAACAAATTGCATCACAAAATTTCAAAAACTTACACCTAACGAGAGCTTTTGAACTGCATCCTTGGTGGACAGAATCCAATGACCCATTTGATAGATCCAAATTGTGTTTGAACTAAACGATTTATTTTCAAAGAAAACATAGAAAATGACATGAAAAATAAAATGAAATCCAGTTAATTGAGATCCCAGAAAATGCAATGGAAAGTAAAATGGTGTTTACTTAATCCGTCTTTTTTTCGATAATTTGAAAGTAAACATTCATAGTATATAATCTAAATTATCGCAAAAATTCTAAGATGGATTTATTGTAGTATACATCATTTTGAAAAATAATTTTGACTCGACTTAAATAAATTCCTCAAGCACATCATTGGATGTACTTTGCTTTGAGTGGAGATAGTGGCAATAGATCAATAGTACATAGGTCCAAAATTTAATGAAATGTGTGTTAAAAAGTAAGATAAGAAAGGAAAGAAATAATGAAGAATAAGTTTCAACTTTAATATCATCTTTCTATTTCGGCAATATAAAATCTATATCTTTGATACCCTTTTAGCTCTCAACCATAGATTTGTTCCTTATCAATCTTTATTTTGGGCACATGTTTCTTAGTTGGCCCATCTCACTTGGTTGCAACGTGTCCACACCATTGCACCATTCAAATTTTCTCCACGACACAACACCCTATGTTCATGCCAAATATTTGGTCTCCCAGATCTCATGACGTTCCCATACTCCATCTTCCTGAACACGCCATCACAAATTTGTGAATTCATCATGCCATAGAGTTAATCACACCTCCTTGTTGCATGAGACGTCTCGTCACATGATGATGGAATCCCGAATTTTGGAATTCTACACCACACCTTCTCATGCAAGGACCTTACCACTCATCTAGGTGTTCCCATGTCATGCGATATCACATCACAACTTGGCATGGCACCCAACTAATGTCTAGTATGCCTAAGAGCTCTCTTGTGTCCAAACTTATCAAAGATTTCAGTGTTTTACATCTTCTCCTACTCAAAATCATTACCATCCTTTAAAATCCTCTAATTGGAAAACTCGAGCCACTAAGGCACCAATCAAAGTCTCCATAGGAACCTGTCATCAAGCCTCCAAAATCTACTGAATATAGTGTCTTCATCCTCCATGGGAAACCCTAAATTATTGTGACACAACTTCGATCAATCAGAACATGTCACAATTATCCACACTATTATCTGGTTAAAGTGGCCATATGGCCTTGGAAGGACACCTCCCTCCTATCTCTATCCACAATGCCCCAAGATGCAACTATCATTGTATTGAATAAATTGCTAACTGCAAATAACTCTACTTCTGTTGCAACATCACAGGAAATTCTAAGAGAAGAATTATTGTAATTTTTTCTCCCATACTCCAACTAATTCTTCCATGTATCTATGCATTGCCAGACCTCGTGCTTTGGCATAATTTGGTGATCAATTCAACCATCAAACCTAACTCATAAGAATGTGCATCCTCAAGTCATCCTTAGTCATTTCTACTTGTAAAGTCACCGTACTGCTTAACCTTAGCAATTTTCATCATTATACAAACTCAATCAAGAAGTTTATCTGTAATATGATAGTATCATGCATTCGGATCATCGGGAACATACTCACAAATCTAGTCTGCAACCCTATCTATCTACAAATAATCTTAAAACAAGCATCCTCACCCTACTACTTGTGAATTATCTCTAAAACGAAGTTCATCCAATAACTACATTGTCTACTTCATATCCAAGTATCATGAAGAGATTTGAAACTCACATGACTTCCATCTTCACAGTCTGACCTAGTCTATCGTGCAATCTTTTCATGTGGCCCTGGTGACCACAACTACGTTATCCACAACTCTTAGTGTGCCCCAATTCTATTTGATCCATTTTTCACTAGCATCCTTGATCAAGTCTCTCCACTCCTCATCTCTTTACTTGGATGTAGAACACAATGCTCTCTTGCACATCCAAACTATTTTTGCAAGTCTATGATGAGGGAAAATCCACTCACCTGATATCCTCTCAATGTACTACTTAAGGCCTCCATGACAACTACGTCATGAAATCTCTCTTTATCCTCCTCCTCAAGAAGGCACCTTCGTGTCAAACAAGCCTCAAAATATATTCATGCCCTTGTCCCTAGAAAAGCACATATGTATCAATATCTTCGTCCAACTTCAATCACAATCACCACAACCATTGGGTCATCCACACTCCAAGCTATATCAATAACATCCTTCCCCATCCAATGTCTCTTATCAAAGGTGGGTGTCCATCCCAAAAATCTCAAACTATGACCTACCCCATCCTAATCATATCTCAACATATCTCTTGATTGGCTCCCGACAGTCTCTTCTCCTCAAATGGAATGATCATGCTCCTCAAGAATCCTACTCTCCAATATTTATTATGAAGAATAAGTCCTCATAACTCAACCGAATTATTGGCTAAGTGTTTCCACACTAAGACCTCATCAAGGATACAACCAAGTCTACCCAACCCCCCCTATTGGATCCATGTGAACATCTTGTCTCAAGCTCTCTGTTTATTGTATCAAGGCTACATTCTAAAGTGGCACAACTCAACCATAAGAATTCACAAAGAAAGCTACATTTTGCCTCTCCAAGTCACTTGGTTCTTTCCTCAAAGCACCTAAAAATGTTAGAAATCTCTCAAGGCAACATACTTCCACATGAACGATCCTTGATCACATCCATGACACACTTACTCGTCATATTGAGCCTATCTCACCAAAGTTAATAATCATCCCCATAAAAATGTTCATCATGCTCTCAACTAGCCCATGTCTCCAAAAATGTCTCCAACCCCACTGGCTACCTCCATCATCGAGTCACCAAGTGTTCATGTCCACCCCTGTTGAAAATAACAACAAGAAATGTTAAAAATAACATCAAGAAAAATCATAATTTAATGTGTCCTTGAATTAAATTAGGAATTAGATTCTAATTCTAATTCTCATAACAACTTGTAATAGTTAACTAAATTAATTTGACTTAGTTGACTCAGTTAATTTGGGTTGGGAGTCTATCTAGAGTCATGTAGAGTGGTTCCTGAATTGTAGGAGCCTAGGTTGAGTTCTTTTGAGTTGTAATTATTTAATTCAATTTAACTAAGTTAAAAACAATTAAACTGTTTCCAATTGATGGCGGTGTTATCACAAAATCAGTCTCTGAAGGGGCTGCTAATCAGATAGACTCTGTGTAACTGTTTCAGACCAATATTTAGACTAAGGATTAGCCTCCCTAGCCCGAGAGGGCTCTCTCTAAAAGTTATTGATTTTGTTTGTTGATAAGAGGGCTAACTCTTGTGAAGTACATTTAATAAACATGTTGGCTGGACAGACAGTATATATACTTCCATTGGGCTTATGGAGTTGATCATATTCAATAAAATATAACACTTCTCATGCATAGAAGTCAGGGCAGCAATGTTTAAATACTCAAAACATCATCTCATAGAAACCTCAGTTTACAAATACATACAGGAAGTCAGAGCAGCATAAGTGAATTCTGAGTGATTGTGTATTCATACAACTGTAAAAACATTAAAGATAAAACAAAACCACATATCTTGAGCATTTGAAACACTGTAAGAATCCTGAGAAGATAAGCAGTAAATTATATTACCAAACTGAGTTTATACACAAGCCAAAGCAATCTCTGTTTCTCAAAATATCCAACCCTCGTTTCATAGATAATTCAGCTATATATAGCAACATGACTCTAACTACTTGGAGCTTCCTCCTCCAGCATGAGGGGAGCTTGATGACTGTCACTAATGACCCTTATCTGTTTTTAACAAACTTATTTATTACAACAACCATAAACAGAAGTTCTAAAGAGTTCTAATCTAATTATAACTCTAATTCTATCTCCTTCGTAGAAAGATTCCTCCTTGCAGCTTTGACACCTGGTTTTCTTTGCATTTGGCTGAGATGGCATGGGATGAGCAATTAATGTTCCATGTTTGCTTTGGATGCTGAAGACTTTGATCCGCTCCACGTTGGCTGAGGATATCCCTAAACTTTCGGTTCTGGTCCTCCACTACCTGGCATCACCGAGTATGCAGCAGTAGGTCCTTTAATTCTTTAATAACCGGATAATATATGGTATTACCACGTTCCTGATATGCTGGAGGCTCTTTTGATGTACAGGTGTGCCAACCAAAACTTTTCGTATGCAACTCCCTTCAAACCCTAATCACCGAGAATAAAGTGGCTTTATGACCAAAAATTCAAAACTTAGCTTAAAACATTTTACCTTTTACTAAAGGTACACCTGGCATATGTTGAATGGATGTGGCAGATTCCTTTGATCCCTTTCATGTCACCTAGGTGTTTTCTTTGCCAATTTCTGAATATTTCATCAAACTGTTTGCTTATGTTTTTTAAAACAACACCTACAGCAGTTTCACAGGGCGCTGCGAAACTGTTTTAAACAATTTCAATTTTCTCTGTGATTTTAACTGCTCTGCCACCTGATTTCAAAATTCCTTTTACCTTGGATATATATATAGCCGAGGTTACATGCCTTCAAAATAATGAACTTAAGCAAAATCTTCAAAACTTTAGAACAGCACCTTACTTAGAATCAGCAATTTCATTTAGCAGCTAATTTATTTAGCTGTGCCTTCAAATTTGCAACCTCCTTTTCCATGGCTTTGATTTCAGCTTTGGCCCTCTTCATCTTAGCCATTTCACTTTCAGTTGCCTCCAACTGGTCCTTTGTAGATATAATATTTCCTCCTTGGGAAATGATGTCTTTTCTATTTGAACCTTTTTTCTTGATTTCCTCTGCCTCCTCTGTTCTGGGCAGTTTCTCTGCTTCCCTTGCTTGCTTTCTTGTAAGAGGCTTTTTCTTTACTTCCTTTGCCTCTTCTGTTCTGGGCAGCTTTTCAGCTTCCTTTGCTTGGTTTCTTGTGAGGGGTCTCCTTGGTTTGAAGATAAATTCATCACCAGGTTCATCAAACCTTAGTCTTTTTGAAGCTTTAGATTTCTTAGTGCTTTCCAGTGTTGACTGTGTCAAGTCAATGTGCATTGGTTCAATGTGTGTCTGCTCAGCTTGATCAAACTCAATAGCTTCCAGCAAATCATTCAAGCTGGCCTTTGATACCGGGCTTTCCTCAACA
>APFE031182724.1:0-34960 GCA_000404065.3 Pinus taeda
GGTACCTGTAAAACACTGGATGATAGTTTTACAAGCATCTACTTCTGATTTTCCTCTTAAACACATGAGTTTGTATTCTGTATACATGATGTCAATCATTTGACGAATTTGGCCTACACTCATGTTGTCTATATTCCATTCTCTATGAGAATCAGGGAAAAAAGTATGTGCTTCTGGCATTTTCCCTTTTCCTTCTATATCAGGTGCAGAGTATCTGTTATATCTATACTCAAGGGGCTGTCTATGCTCAAGAGGCTCATAAATCGGGAGGATTTGAGCTTCTGGTTCTTCGAATAAGGAAGCTATTGTGATCTTTTCAGATCCTTCTTCTTTGGTTTCCTTTGGAAACAACAAAGGGAATTTTTCCACATTTTTTATTGAATGTTCAATCTGGATATTTCTCTTAACCAAAAATGAATTGGGGACTGGCTTTTCTACTTTTGTGATCTGCATTTTATTAAACTTTTCATTTAAGCCAGTGAGGATTGTCTTAGTTATGTCGATGTGACCAACTAAATTTTCTCCCAATTCTTCAATCTTTGTCAATGACTCTTTGGTGTATGACCGAGTCATGCTGGAATCAAACTGAATGCTATTTAAACAAGAATTAACACTATTAAAAGAAGACTGTACAACATCAATCTGTTTCTTTACTTCATCTGACTTTGCAATATTCATTTCCAGACCTTTCAAAGCAGTGTTTGTCCAATTTATCTGTTCACTGGCCTTTTGAATCCTTCCATCGATTCCTAAGGCGTTGTCATCTTTCTGGACAAGTGGAATGGCTTTGGCTGCATTGGATTTTTCTCCTAGAATTATCCCTTTATATGGGGGAAAAGTAGTGGAAGTTTCCACTGTAGACCCATCAAGTGCGGTCCACCCATGTTTATCAGGAACATTGCTGGAAGAGCTACTAGTCAGAACATTTATAGGAGCTATCCTATCTTTCCAAGAATAGAAAGATATCCGTTCATTGTTATTCTCCATATATCTTTTCCAATCTATAGCCATTTTTCTTTTCTGGTCTGGGGTGTATCCTTTGTCAAATTCATCTGCCTGAGGATTTGTGAGTAAATCCCAATTTAACATTTCTTTCATCCACTGTGCACTGATCTATGATTTTGGACATCCATCCATGAGTGCAAAGAATTTATGCATTTCCATGACTGCAGGTTTCTTGTAGTCAGAGGGGATCTGTTTGAATCTACACTCAGGAATCAGTTCGGACATTTCTAATTTTCCCAATCCATATCTAGGCTTTGCAGGTCTCATCAAACAAATCATTTGTGTAAGCCTAGAATCTTCTTCTTCTATTGAACGTATCATGAGGACATGATCAGTATCTGGCTCAGACTCATGTGGAAAAGGTATGTCTGAACATTTAGGATTTGGACATGAACTGATAGAAGTGGAGGGAGGAGCAGTGCCAGTTCTGGGATTATGATGCAGATGGATATTCTGTTCTGCTAGACTCAAAAGATTGATGATGTTTGTACATTCTGGACATTTTACTTCTAAGGATGAAAAATTTACAAGTTGGGCGAGTTCAAAAAGCTGTGAGTGACGACAAGAAGAGGATGATGAACAAGCAGTATCTACAGTAGAGGGATCTCTGTAATATTTTGACATTTTGCAGGCAGCTTCTATTCCTTGACGATCAATAGTCGATCTTCGTGGAAAAGATATAACTGCACAAGAAGCACTTTCTGTGATATTGGCGGAAGTAATATTCATTGGGAGTTGAGGCCTGGAATGATTAACAGTCCAATGTTTTGGGAATTCTAAAGTTTCCCATTTTATCAATTGATGTTCAACTTTTTGATTCTTTGGATCTGTTTTTACAACAACACTTGACTTGGAATTTCTGCTGGGGGTATGCCGGATGGCTGGCCAGAGAGTGTTGGTGTGTCTTAGACAGGCTTTTGTCTGAATGGCTATGCTATTTCTCTTTTTCTTCATATCAAATCCAGTGGTATGGATTTGCAATTGTAAAATACCCTGGATAGTTTCATCAAAAGTATACACAGAGAAATTAGGATAACAGTCAAAGTAGACTGGGCCATCGGACAAAGGAGCAACAATTCCACCAATGATAGAGTCTGTATATTTGTTATGTGTCAGATCTTATATTTCAGTCAAACTCTGAACCTTTTTTTGAATGACATGGTGGTCCGATAAAAAGATATTAAAAAAACATATTTGAATAAAATTCGTTATTTTTTGGGAAGGTTTTGAGTTATATTCTTCGATGAAGTTGTGATATTCTAACTTAGGCAGCAAATTCTACCCTTTACCACGGTGAATGCAAACCCTAGTGGATATTTAAACATTTTAATTAATGTTGTAGTTCATAATATAGATTAGACACTCATACGTTCGAGTCATTGGTTAATTTTATTAATGGCCGATCCAATAACCTGTTAAAAGATGACAGCCAGACCATATCCTATGTTATCGCACCATGAAATAAACGGGCAATAACCCACCGAAGTTAAATATTTATAATTTAAACAATAATAAATATGAGAGAATAGAGCTAACTTTTGTTAGCAAGCAGCTTAGTACTTGTCAGATCAACTGATCGCTCAAATCCCTTCCTCTTCTCACACAGAGTCTGCCCCTTTTGGCATTTCAACTTCTCATCTCCGTGCCCAGTGCAATTTATCAGTCCTAAATACAAGAAATGGCGAATAATCAGACATTGGCTTCTTCCTCTGCAACTCCCAACAGCAATTATATTTACGATGTTTTCCTCAATCATAGAGGGCCGGATGTTAAGAAAACCTTTGCTAGTCATCTCTACCGACGGCTTCTTTCCTCTGGATTCAGAGTGTTTCTAGACCAGGAAGAAATGCAGGAAGGGGAAAATATAACTTGTCAAATTGAAGGAGCTATTGCAACGGCCTCTGTTCATGTGGCTATTTTCTCTCCGCGATATCCGGAGTCAAAATGGTGTCTCGACGAGCTCCTGTTGATGCTGAAGTCGGGGGCGACCATTGTCCCTGTTTTTTACCATGTTAATCCTTCTGAGCTTCGGAGGACGCAGGATGAAGGCAATTGCGGAAAGTATGCTGAAGCCCTTCGCCAGCTAGAAAAGAAAAAGAGATACGAACCTAACACTGTTCAAAAATGGAGACAGGCCCTTTCTAGCGTTGCAGATATAAGCGGTTTGGAACTGCAGGAGTGTAATGGGTAAGATTTCTAACTCCTTTTCCCCGATTGACCTTTAAGTTCTTTAAGCGTGTTTCTCACCGGCTTTAGTTATGTATTTGTAAATAATCAGGGACGAGGGGGAGCTCGTGGATAGGGTTTTGCACTTGGTGCAGAAAAGGGCCAGAAAACCCCTTTTGGAGGTGGCCACATATCAAACTGGGTTAGAAGAAAAGCTACAAGATTTTGAATGGACTGTGTTGTCACAACATCACAGCGAGGAAGTCAAGATTGCAGGGATAGCAGGCATTGGTGGAGTTGGCAAGACGACTCTTGCGAAACTGTTCTTTAACCGTAAGAGATCAGAGTATGACCGATCTTGCTTTTTGTTTGACGTGAGAGAAGCTGCATCTAGGGATTCTTTAACATCCTTGCAAAGTAAACTTTATGAGGACTTGACTGGACAGGCTCAGATGATGAATAGCATTGATGAAGGCATAGCGATGTTAAAATGGCATGTCCCGTCTTCTCAAGTTCTCGTAATTCTAGATGATGTGGATTCTGTTGAGCAGCTGTGGGCATTATTTTCACCGCTGAAGGATACCCTTAGTTCATGTAGCATAATTTTAGTTACATCTCGCAATAAGGCTCTTCTTAAAAGCTGTGGAATGAAGAACTCATCCATTTATAATCTGAAAGGTCTGAATAGAGAAGATTCTCGAGAGCTGTTTTGCTTGCACGCTTTTCAGCAGTCTAACCCTGTTTTAGGATTTGAAGAAGTTGTTAGCCAGTTTTTGGATCAGTGCCAAGGATTGCCGTTATCTCTGAAAGTGATAGGGGCTCATCTTTACTCGGAAAGCCAGGACTTGGGGTATTGGAGAGCCCTGTTACAAAAAATATCCAAAGTACTTCCCAGTGATGTACAAGGCAGACTTAAACTTAGTTTTGATAGCCTTGATGAGCAAGAGAGAGAGATCTTCTTAGACATTGCTTGTTTCTTCATAGGAGAAAACAGAGAGAAGGCCATCAAAATATGGGACGCATCTAACTGGGAAGGATCCATCGGTTTTCGGAACCTAGAGAACAAGTATCTCGTAGAGGTCGACAACAAAAACTGTATAAGTATGCATTCTCATCTTCGAGACTTGGGCAGAGCTTTGGCAGTGAAAGAACCTAAGGTTCGTCTTTGGCGCTTAACAGAGAACGCCTTCTGTAATGTCTTCCACCAATCATCGGTATGTGTTTGAACCACTACACATTCGGTTAGTGTTCTTAAATTTATGGTCAATTTAATCTGTTTTTCATCTTTTGAATTATTATTGTTTCTAACAGTTTTCACTAAACAATTTAGGTACGCGGAATTAACTTACAAACATCAGGCATTTCTTTGGAAAATCATCTGGAGATCAGCAATCCTTTTGTTCATCTGCGCGGCTTGCAGCTGCTGAGAGTTCAAGGTGAATGGTGTGAAAGCCTATCCAATCTCTTGAGAAGGTCAAATCTTCTATGGCTCCGGTGGGATTTCTCTTCCTTCAATCGGATCTCGTCACATGGCTCGGAAGGTGTGTCGGAAAGTGTATCTTTCTCACCTGGGTTCTCGAAAAGTGTATCTTTCTCACATGGGTTCTCGAAAAGTGTTTCGGAAATTGCTTCTTCCTCACGTCTTGGGTGCTCAGAAGTTGTTGTCTCCTCTGATCGGCCGGAAATTGCTTCTTCCTCACGTCTTGTGTGCTCAGAAGTTGTTGTTTCCTCTGATCGGCCGTGTCGCTACTTTTCTTTGCCTTCCAGTATTCCAATAAAGAACTTGAGAGTTTTAGAAATCTTTGGCGGCGAGAGCCACTTGGAAACACTGTGGGAGAGTGGCAGTGAGGTAACTCTTTTGTTGGGGTCTGGTTCTTTTCGGTAATTAAAAGTTTGTGTGTTGCGTTATGGTTCTTTTCAGTGATTAAAAGATTTTGTGTATTTTTCTCTTTTCATAGCAAGTAGAGGTTTTTAAATTTAAAACGAACAATTCATTGTAGGTACCTATTCAGTTGAGGGAGTTGAATATTGATGTAGCCCATTTACAGTTGCCAAGGTCTATTGGGATGTTGAAGCACCTGGAAAAGATTAAACTGGGATGCACTATCGAAGCACTGCCAGAAGAATTCTTTCTTCTCCGCTCCCTGAAACATTTGAGAATGCGCGTAAGCATGAAGTTACTGCCAAATGGGATTGGGAATCTTCCAAACCTCCAACATCTTAACTTGACTGGTAGCTGCGATTTAGAAACGCTGCCAAACTCTTTTGGGAATCTTACAAACCTTCAGTATCTTAGCTTGAATGGGTGCTTCCGTTTGGAAACGCTGCCACATTCCTTCGGGAGTTTAACTGGACTTAAACATCTCTCTTTGAAGGGCTGCTCGCAGTTGATCCTCGGTGCAGAAACTCTAGGAAATATCAAAACGCTGGAAAGCTTAGACCTTTCAGATTGTCAGAAAGTAGAAGTATTGCCTCCTCAGGTCACACGTCAGTGGTCCCTGGAAAAACTTTCCTTGTGGAATGCAAACCTTCAAGAATTGCCAAGTGATATTGGAAACCTAAGTGACTTGGAAATTCTGAGAGTATCCATTCAGGGATCCTCTATGGAAATGCTGCCTCCTTCACTTGGTAAGCTAAAGAGCTTAAAGCGCTTGACACTCTTTGGCGGGATTTGGAAATGTTTGCCGGACTCAGTTGCAGAGTTGAACCAATTGACAGATCTCAAAATCGATTGTGGAAGAATAGAGTATTTACCAGCAAGTCTAAGAGAGTTAAAGAGTCTTGAAATTTTAAAAGTAACTAAATGTCCGCTGCGTGAAGTGCCATTTAGCAGATTGGTGGACTTCTCTATTCAGAAGGGCGTGCTTCTTCGACTCAAACAGTTAGACCTGCACGGCACAAGAATAAAGGAATTATCGTTTGCTGAAGGCGTTTGCCCCAATCTTCGTCAGCTGGACATCAGCGATTGTTTAGAACTGCTGGAAGTTGGAGCGTTGCCAAAAACACTAATATTATTGGACTTGAATGGGTGTGATGCATTGAAAACAATTACAGGGTTTTGTGGTCTAATAAAACTTAAAGAATTGGATATGAGAAAGTGTGAAGCAGTGGAGGAGTTGCCAGGTGTTGAAACGTTGTTATCTTTGGTGCATCTCCGGGTTTCTGGATGTTGCAGTCTTAACAGCATAAGGGGGTTGGTGCAGGCAACTAATCTTCGAACACCAAGCTCTGAAGCTCCTTATAGCGATTTGATAGAATGGGCATTGTTCAAAGACTTGAAATTGTGGAAAGAGGAGTTGCATAAATTGCAGGTGAAGGGTCAAGATTTCAGGCCGAGAAACGAACAGCAGTTGGAAAGTGAAAGCTTTAATCGGGAAAATGACCCGCAAGAAGAGGAAAACGAGCAGCAATTGGAAGAGGAAAACGAGCAGCAGTCTAGAAATTTTATGGGGGAAAACGAACCGCTGGCGGACGCTGAAGGTCTTGCCAGGCGGGCGATCGCACTGCGATCGGAGGCTGAAGTTCATGACAGGCGGGCGAACGCACTGCGATCGGAGGCTGAAGATCGTGACAAGCGGGCGAACGTACTGCGGTCGGAAGCCGAAGCTATTGACAGGCGAGCGAACGCACGGCTGTCGGAAGCTGGAGCTATTGACAGGCGGGCGAAGACACTGCTGTTTGGTGTATGGATATGATGGGCACTGCTGATATAGGTTCGGTCCCGATGGGCTGTGTTAGAAGTCCGGCTGTGACATCCGATGAATTTAGCAGGTATTTACTTTTTTTTTTGTTTCAATGGATAATTTTTAATCTTATTAAATTTATTGGTAATTTGAAAATTCCTAAACACTTAGAAGCGTAGATTTTATGAGAGTCTTCATCTAGTTTCAAGTTTAACGCTGAAAAATAGGAGCCATGTAACTAATTCTAATCCCCAAAATATCAAAATTCCCCGGTAACAAATTCTAATCCCCAAATATCAAGTCATTTTTAATTGCATTAACTATGTGCACTAGATTAAAAAATTATAAATTTTAACTGTTTGCTCCAATCAAATTGCTTTTTAAAATTTCTTTATATTACTTTTTATTTATAACAAAAGATTATCAAATTATTTTTTCATATTATTTAAAATAAAAATAATATTAAAATAATATTAATATATATATTAATTTTAATAATAATAATTAATTTTAAAATACTTATATAATACGATTAACTATTTAGTGAGAACAAAATATTATCAATATTATTTTTATCTATAGTTTTAAATATAATAATAAATATATTTTTTAAAAATAATAATAATAATAATTAAAAATTAATTTTTAAAATAATTTTATTTTAATAAAAATAATAATAATATAACTTAATTATTATAATAGTTATTATTAAATATATTATAATTTTTTATTTAGACTTGAGCATTGATTCTTGAATGGTGCTTTAGATTTAAATAACTATTTTTTTAAAGTACTTTTCCATTTCTATAGGTTGTAACTATTTGCATGTGTGCCAGATTTAGTGTTTAACAAATTGGTGTAAGAAGAATTGATATAGAAAAAATTAGAACTTTTTAGTTTGTGATTTTCCAAATTTAATTGGATTGTAAAATATATTAATTTTTTTTTTATCTGTAAAGACTAATTTTATTAAAAGGAAATAAAAATAAGGTTATAAAGAGGCAGAAGCTTCAGACGAGAGTATATGAATGCTATCAGGATATTAGAGCTGTCCCAAAATTGGGAGAAGCCAGTTACACTGAGACAAAAAACCATACATAGAAGCTTGAATATTGCTAGCAAGCCATATTGTGGATTTGGGATATCCCCTTTGAAAGAGTGGAGACAAAAACCTATAGATAGAGAAGTTGTACATGTCAGCCTGAAATCACATACTTCCGAGCCAAAAAGACATAGAACCAGTCTGCCGAACCGCAGGAACAGAACCAGGACAGTATACTTCCGAGCCACAAAAAACATAGAAATAGATTGCCGAACCACAAAGACAAGGCCAGAACCTCAAAACCAGAAGAGTTTGAACCTGAATAGTGACCAACGAGAAAACTCTGAGAAGACACGAAGGAGACCAGGTGGCATCACATGGTGACGTCCTAGTCCAGAGGCTCCTCAACGACAGGGCATGCAGTGCCATACCAGAAATCTCCATCGTGATCCACATCACCAGCTCCGCTGCCACCAGGAGGAACCAACTCAGGACGGGTGCCACTGGAGTTACCAGCAATGACCATCGAGACTATGGCTTCATGAGAGCAGCCACCTGGTGGCCGAGAAGCGTCTTGATTGACATCCTCACCATGCATATCGCCACGCCTTTCCGCCTTACCTTCATCAGCCGAAATCTGCCCAGTGCCAAGGCTGCTCGCAGATCTGAGAACGCCCGAAGGATGCTCTGCCACAGTACGTGCAGGAGCTTGAATCTGAGCTTCTTCCTCAGAGAAAATTATGGTGATATTAGCCGTGATGATGGGCTTATTCAGGCTACTCTGAAATTTAAAGTGAGTTGTGTGCAAAGCATTATGCAGGAAAGGTCTGCGAGAAGGGCTGGGCAAGGAGAATTCGCTTGGGATGAAGGCGGAGAGGCAAGGGGCAGAGGCTGATCTGCAGATTGAGCAGTATGAGGCTGTGCACAACCACCATGGCCCCCTACATGGCGGCTTCTCATGCGATGACGGACCATGGTTAAGCGGCTAGGGGAAAGCATAGTAACACTGGATATTTTAGGGGACAACCAAGACTGCACAGAAGGAACCTGGGTAGGGCTCAGAGAGCAGGACAGAGAATGGGAGATAGGCGACTTAGAGCCAGAATTAAGAGCAACCAGGAGCCAGCAGTGAACACTTGAGACCGATTTACTACACAGGAGTCTTGCATATGGCGGATAGAGGTTACAGGACGGGGAGCAAACAATAGGCTTGAAGGCCGAATACTCCATGATAAAACCAACAACGTCTTTGTCTCAGTTGATGTGTGCATTAAAAACAACCTACAGACAGATCTGCTCACACCTTATGTGAGCCATCATGAGCCAGGTATAGATTTGGATATTAGCGTTGGCCAACAGCTGGCAGGGCCGAGCGCCGTCACTCATAAATATCATCATTAATGAACTATAATATCACCCACATCTGGGTAAATACATTATTATTTTTATTAACGCTATAAAAATATTATATAAGTAATTTAAAAAATAAATTATTGTAAAATAAATTAATTTACAAATAATAGTATTTATTAAATGTATACTTTGAGTCGGGTATTTTTTTATCAATTGAGAATAAGAAAGAGATAATTATAAATAATAGTATTTATCAAATGTATATTTTGAGTGGAGTAACGCTGTTTGATTGAGAATTAGAAAGAGAAATAACTATAAATATAAACTTAGCAATGATAAAATTTGAAAAATTTTATGTGTTTAACAATGGAAACAATTATAAGAAAGTTGTTATAATCCTAAAGTTTGATAGATGATTTGATTTTGAAAAAAATATTTACATATTAAATGTTTTTTTTATGAAGGATTATTAAATTATAAATAAATTATATATATGTGTGTGCGCGGGGGAGATAGTTGGTTTGATTTATGAATTTGAATTTTAAGTTTATAATTTTATGCAATATTTTATAAATTAGTGATCTCCCAATTAAATTATTTTTTAATATTATATTATATTATTATGTCAACTTTCTATCTATCTATATATATATATATATAAATTATATATTTGTGAAAATTTAAAAATTATTTTTGACACATGAAGATTAATAATTCTTTTTAAGGAATTCAGTGTTTTAATTTTGATAAAACAACTCTCCTATTATATAATAAACTGTCTTATATAATAATTAGAAAGAGTGTATTCTAAATGTTAAATAATTTTAATAAGTTTTGTCACAAATCTTATTAGAAATTTTGAAATTGTAAGTTTTAATCATTCAATTTAAAATTATAGAATTGTAAATTTCAAATGTTTGGATTATATAATTAAAATATTCCAAAGTTTTTTTTATGGGATAGACATGAAATTGAGATTTTATTTATAGGATTTTGGTGATAATTGTCAATAAAATAAAAATAAAATGTCAAAAAAACCCTAAAAATCCAAATAATTAAAATATTTAAAATATTCAAAATCTCTCATAATAACATATATTAATTTCTTATGTGTACATCAATTGATTGTATAAACCAATAAAATGTGGTAGTTTAAATCTTCTATGTTTTTTTTAATCTTCATTGGTAGCGATTTGCTAACATAAAAAATTTGAGGTTTTTTTTTTTTTTAACGAAAAAGCTGAGATGTATTATATTGAGGCAATATAAGAGAACAGATAGTACATTCATATAGAAACCTTCAAGAGCTTTTTTAAAAAGCATATAGCTGAAGAGGACATAACTGGACACCCTGTGCATAAGGGGGAAAACAAAAAGAGGGACTAACACACATACAACCAGATACAAGATATACTTTATAAAAAAAAATGCGTAAGATATACAACGGATTGCCAGATAAAGACACCGAAATATACATCATACCTGTACATGAACATATATTGAAAGGATCAAAAAAGACATCACACCATCGAAAGCAGAGCATCAAAAACCAGGGAAGGAGAAGTCCTGGATGGGGAAGGATTCCCCGTCAGATATAACCTTCACAGACCAGATACCTATTTGAGAAAGCAAACCTTCCTTTGATAGGCAGTCAACTTGCTGATTTTTTGACCTGTAGATGTGATTAATGGAACACCCACCCACTTTCTCCCAAAAAAACATAACTCTGTTCATCCAGCCCGTAAGATGAGGGCAACAGATATGACACTTTCCCAAAACATGATAAATCACTATTTTAGAATCCCCATAGATTGATACGAGGTGAATATCGAGAAAGATACAGAAAGAGAGAAGCCTCGCTAAAGCCATCGCCTCTGCCATGCAATTTGATTCCGGACCACCATTCCATGAAATGAGATAATGGAGGCCCTCATCCATGATAATATGAACCCCGCAACCATAGGAATTGAGCTGATTGGCACCATCAAAAAAGGCCTTGTGATTCCCCGAGGAAACAACTCCTTGCCCGATCCGGTTGACATTTTTTCTTTTTTGAATTATAGCTGGAAGAGATTCATAGAGGGAAACAACATTTTGAAAAATAGCCATAAAAGGCTCTCACCTGTCTCTAAAGATTATATTGTTTCGCCATTTCCAAGTGTACCACAGGACTAAGCTGATTATGGATCTCCAAGATTCACGCTGCCCACTCCACTAGAAGAAAGCTTCCTGCGTAGAAGCATGAGACACGTCGGGGAAACCAAGTAAAACTGCCAATTCACATCATAGAAAACGCGTTTTCTGGCATTGAAAAAACATATGGAAATTGCTTAATTTGAGTTTTAAAATCTATAATTTGAGTGTTTGAGGAATTTCCTTAATATCAAATTCATTTATGCGTTCAAAAACACATATTAAATAAAAATGGCATTAAAAAGACACATCAAGATTGAGGATCATGATCTTCTTGGCATCGACTAGAAGAGGGGTTTTGATCACCCCTTCGATAACATAGATGTAAAGGGGGATTTTAGATTGAGTCAGGTATCCCTACTTTGACATTTGAAAGCTCTTTGAGATCATTTGCGACCAAAGGTGAGGTGATCGCACGTTTTCATTTTCTTCAAACAACTCATTGGAAGAGTTGTGTTTACTATGTAATTTTGAAATCTATCTCCAATAAAAGCAATTGGAAATAAAGTGAGTTGTGCACACCATTTGTTT
This sequence comes from Pinus taeda, assembly GCA_000404065.3. Lineage (NCBI taxonomy): Eukaryota > Viridiplantae > Streptophyta > Pinopsida > Pinales > Pinaceae > Pinus > Pinus taeda. The sequence continues at coordinate 11,974 of APFE031182724.1, forward strand.
ATGGAAAAGAAAATTTAAAATCCATCTCGCTTAATGGAAGCGAAGCCACATATGGAGGTTGATCTGTTGAGTGGGCTTGGAGGAAAGAGATGCTGCTACTATTGTGCTTCCAGGCCCATGTCTTTGTGCAGCCTTTGACATTGGATGGGGTTGCCACTAAGGCCTTTCATCTATGCTTATTGCATTCATCATGTACAAGTGATCTTAGCCAATGTTCCTATTGGTATGGGTAAATCATTAGGATTGTGAAACCTACAGAAGTGGTGGTTTCTAAATACATTGTTGCTTGGGATCGAGGACAAATTTATCTAGAACCTTTCCACTTTTAAATATGATGAATGCCATGGGAAAAACCAAGGGTTCTCATAAACCTGAAGCCGAAAACCCTAACAATCCCTCCCTTAAACTTGAGTCTGGCATATTAATGTATTTCCAATCACTCTATCAAATTCCATATAAAACAATTACCATCTATCTGAGTACATGCTTCATCAACCATTTCACATTCTCACATTCCCCCCCCCCCTCAAGCTAGAATATCAGTACACCTGCCACCCTAGTACCTATCAAAGTGGTCCATTTCGCAACTTGATAACTCCATGCGCCACTGCACTACATGTATGCCTGATCAAAGTCTTAAGGCCTTACAACAACCAACCTCTGTAGAAATTTACTACTACTAAATTAATGAAATTGAGTTGAAATCAAGAGATAAAAAATTCTTCTGCTATTCCGCAGAAAGGAAAACACATGATAGAAACACATGCAATAATATGCAACCATCAAAACACAAGGAACACAATGATTTTACAGGGGAATCCAATTGGGAAAAACCCCTTTGCTGCTTTACATTAATTCATATGAGAATATGGATCAATTACAATGACTTGCTTCAATCTTGAAGCACACCCTGCATTGCAATTCTGATCTCATGGTCACTTGTTGCATATAAACTATATACTCTCTCTAGTATACAATAATAAATACATTGATGCCTTCTTCCTCCACTCAAGTAGGCAATTCAAATTCCATGCATGAATGGGTCTATTTTTAGTAAATTGATAAATTAAGTGAGACATTAGTGAGTTAACAACTATTATTACTACTCTACTGAACTCTTACTGACTCCACTAAAGACAAGAGCTCAATTAACTAAGTTTAGCTAACAATAACTCCACCAGATTGCTAAATTTTAGCAATCAAACCATGCACAACTCTAGTTCTAGCCTATAAGTTGAATTTATTGATTTAACTAGGAGACAAAGCTATGTCATTCCAGCTAACTGCAATCTAGGTCATCCCGCTGATGTGGAAAATCAAATTTCTCCATTTAACTAAGACACAAGTCAAATCAAGTATTTTCTTGCTACAATTTCAACACTCCCTCTTAGCAAGAAAAGGGTTATGTACCACCCCAATTCTGTTCCTATAGGAATGTATTGTAACACAACTCCCTCTCACTATTGTTCTTGTTGCAACAATAACTGTAATTGAGAAGTGATCTGAATGTTGGGAAAACTTGTTAATGCTATGCAAGCTCCCTCATGAGTATTAAAATATGTGCTTAGGATCTCCTCAAATTAACCAAAATGTGAGGAATTATGTGTCAAGTATTGAGTGTCTTTTATGAACAATTTATGAGGTTAATTAGCTGTTTAAAATACATATACAACAAGTAAATTGCAGAGAAGTAAAACACAACAAATCATAACACAAACTTGATAAAGGAGTTCACCCCTCCTGGGATACATCTCCTTGGATCTGCTTCAATGGCTAGACCCTCTTTGGATTAATGGTCAATTCTCTGATTACATACACCTACATTGCTCCAATGGCTTTGCAACTTACTCTATTGGATTCAGAAGACGCAAAAACCCCAAAAATGATTATCCAAGCTTTGTAATTGGAATTCAATTGATCTAGGCTTGACCTCCTCTCCTGGTGGCCCTAGGCTTCCTTAAACTTCAACGCAGCAAAATCATGTACAAAAGTGTCTTTCTGCCTCTACAACCCATTCCATTATGTTTAGAGCATCCAAATAATCTTGGAATGATTCTTTTTGAGCTAAAATTGGTCGAGTAATGAAGAAGTTATGATTTCTTTAGTTTTCCCTAGGAAAACTCCACCAAATCTAGAGAAACTCCAGTTAACCCCGCAAAAAATGGAGCAATGTCAGATTTGTCAGACTTGCCAAACTACTGCCAATTTAATCCGCTCTTAATTAATGGGATAAACATGGTTTAATTAGCATTAAATTCCACTTAGCGCATTAAGCGCGCGGTTAGCATTAAGCACCGACTCCTAGTTTGAAGTTGGTCAGATGTGGAGGGTGTTGGCCCGCAAAGCTGGCCCTTGCTTTCCCCAACCACCACGTGTTAACGCATGAAATACAAAGCGCACCCATTGAATATGAAGAAACGTTGGCGCGACATAGTGGTAAGGCTTTGGGTTTGTGTGGGTGAGGTCGCAGGTTCAACTCAGCTGACCTCCCAAATAACATTTTACCTGGCCTTTGAGAGGGAACGTGGATGTCTCCAGGCTTGCCACGTGTTAACCTCTCATTGGTCCACCTCAAGTGTCGTTGACCAATAACATGCCGACACTTATCACAATGCAATTGAGCCAACTGTCGGAATATTTTTGGAATATTCCAAGGAATGTTCTTTTTGTTGATTGGGCTGTACAGATGCCTAGTCAGCGTCCGATTCAACACGTACCCAAATTTTGCCTGTTTGACAAAGCGGACAAAAGTCTGTACCTTTCTCATACGAGCTCCATTTTGAGTGAAACAAGTTGCATTGGGATCGCATTGCCAAGATGGACATGGTCATTTAATTTTTGAGCGATTTTGAGCACTTTGATTTTTGAGCAAATTTTGCCCCTAATCCAAATTCCAATCAAGAAGCATTCAAAATATTGAACCAATTGTGTCTCTAAGTTGCAATTTTCTCCTAAGTCTCTGACTGCTATTAGCAAGATTTGACTACATCAACTGACATTGATCTTTGTGCTACTGAATATTGTGGACCCCTGTAGCAAGCGTAATGATCCATGAGAAGAGTATATTGCAACTACTACTGCTATCCTATGGATCCTGCCCAAATCTTTGCAACTATGGGACTAAGACTTTACATCGCCCCACATCACTCGTGGAGGTATAACTGCATGCATGGTGAAATCTACCTTTAGCTTGTATAGATTTTTAACTCAAACACCAATTTGTTTTACTTGTCTAGTGGCAACATGCTTCAAATAAGCTTTCCCCTTACTGAACACCACATCATCTCCATGGTCTTCAAGTACAACTACAGAAACTAATTTTTTATTCAAACTAGACACATACATTACATCCTTCAAATGAAGATCGAAGACCGACTCCCTCTTAAAGGTGATAGTGCTAATCCCTTTGGTACTATACCTTCCATCATCTTCAATCTCTATGTGTAATTGTAAGTCCTTCTCCTCTAGGCTGCTGAAGAACACCTTACTTCTTGTCATATGATATGAGGCACCAAAATCTAGGTACCACTCACTCCCTCCTACTGTGCTTTCCATGCAAGAAATGAGGGTGAAATACAACTTGAATTGTGACGCAAGAGCATCTCCTGTTGCTGCTGCTGCCTCCTTACTAGATTTCCTATGTGGACACTTGGTTGCAAGGTTTCCATACTCATGACATTGAAAGAATTTAACTTTGTTGAGGTATTTATTCTTGCCATGGTTCTGGTTGGATTCTGCCTCACCTTGATCCTTCATGCCTTTTACCTTCTTTCCTTTGCCAACTAGAGCACAAGCTTCTTCCTCATCTGCAATGGTTGTGACACCATCTCTAGTGTTTCTTCTGATATCCTCCTGCACCAAATCAAACCTTTGGTAGCTTGTCTCTTCCATTAACTAAATTCTGATAGTTGTGCCAGGATTTTGAAAGGCCAAGGAGTGCTAAGCTCACAAGTTTAGATGATGGCACATTTTCTCCTACCCCTCCAAGTTCATCTCGAACCTAAGTGAATCTGGATAGGTATTGAGGAATGGTTTCATTTTTCTGTATTCAAATGCTCTTGAGCTTATCTCCCAATGCCAATTTCCTGTCATCACTGCTGCTTTGGAATATATCTGTGAGAGTTTTGCACATTGCAAAAGGAGCCTCCTTTCCATGCAAGTTCGAAGCCGCATGATCTCTGACACCCTCCAGAATAATCCTACTGGCATTTTATGTGTCTTTCTTCCAATGAGCAAGTGCTTGTGCATCTGATGTTGCTTCTTTCAGATTATCAGCCTGTGTATATTCCCATACTCCATTGTTATCTAGGACAACTTCCATCCTATATTTCCAAGAAATTTTTTTGAAGTGCCCTCTGATGAATACTCAAGCCTCAATTTGCTAAAAGGCATTTTTCCTTCATTGGAGAGAATTTGATCCAAAAACTATGCAAATTGAAATTTCTCTGATAGAAGATTTGGAACAAGGTTTCTATGTAGTCTTCTTATGCTTTGATAACATGTAGAAATTGCAAGAAATTTACTACTGCTAATGAAATCGAGTTGAAATCAAGAGACAAAAATTTCTTCTACTATTATGCGGAAAGGAAAACACACAACAAAAACACATGCAATAACATGCAACCATCAAAACACAAGGAACACAATGATTTTACAGTGGAACCCAACTGGGAAAAACCCCTCCGCTGCTTTGCATTAATTCATATGAGAATATGAATCAATTACAATTTCTTGCTTCAATCCTGAAGCACACCGCGCACTACAATTCTGATCTACTGCTTGCTTGATGCATACAAACTGTATACACTCTCTAGTATATAATAATAAATACATTGATGTATTTTTCCTCTACTCAACTATGCAATTCAAATTCCATGCATGACTGGGTCTATTTTTAGTAAACGGATTAGTTAATTGAGATATCAATGAGTTAAAAATTGTTATAACTACTCACTTGAACTCCTACTAACTCTACTAAAGACTAGAGCTCAGTTAACTAAGTTTAACTAAAAATAACTCCACTACATTGCTAAATTCTAGTAATCAATCCATGCACAACTCTACTTCTAGCATATAACTTGAATTTACTAATTTAACTAGGAGACAAAACCATGTCACTCTAGCTAATTGCAATCCAAGTCATCTTGTTGATGTGGAAAACCAAATTTCTCCATTTGAATATGGTACAAGTCAAATGAAGCCTTTTGTTGCTACAATTCCAGTGACCTCAAGCAAGGATATGAGTACACTTGCCACTCGTGTATCTATCGAAGCGGTTCATTCCACAACTTGAGTCATCACGTGCTCTAGCACATGTATGTTTGAACAATAAGCTTTACAATTTCTTTGGGAATACACCTACCTATGGTAGGATTTCATCTTGGACCTAAAACCCTTAGGGTGTTCACACACCACTTTGAGTCTCATCAAAATTTGCCTCCTTCTCCAAACATCAACGCCATTGACTCCATTTCATTCTTTCTCTTGTCCATGCAACCCCTCTCTCTTGCTACATATTGTTAGATCTAGATCTTGACCTAGACTTTCAACGCTATTTGCATTAGCCTAGACGCAATTCTCAAATTTGACCTTATATAGATCAAGCGGTGATGTAATAGCCTTATCATTTTCCAATAGAAATCAATGCCATACACCAAAATACATAACCTTCTTGACCATGTCATGCTATAACGAATCTCTTTTTTCTTGCCATTTTCATTTTCCTAGCTTTACACAACGCTTACAAATATGTTGGTAGAACCTTCTTTGATATGAACAAGGGACAACCATTTATTACACATTGTCCCATGATCTCTACATTCCACCACACCATTGCTACCAACTCTTCTTCCATTGCAGCATTTTTGCGCACTGGTCCACTAATAATGTTATCCACGACATCTTATACAACAATTTCATGCATTGGTGGACTAATAGTGCTATCCACGAGGACCTCTGTTGTGATTTCTTGAGCTTTCGTAGCACCATTGTGATCTCCATGAATTACAACTGAGCATTGAAGTACATGCACTAAAGAAATGTAAAAAACCCTACAACTGAATCTCATGAGAGTCTCCTATGGCCCAACTTGGGCACGATGTTATTTTTTTTTATCTCGGATGTAGCCATAACTCACCACCACTACTTACGTTGCAAGATCCAAGCCCACCATTGAGGCTACCATTAATATTGCAGTGACCTTCCACAAATTCATCCTCACACTGTTTATGTTTATATTTCCTGTAGGATACTTGAGTGAAATTTTCAAAGTAACAACCCGTGTCATTCAATTTTTGGAGTGTGTGGCTTTCTTCTACGCTGGAATTTATATATGTAATTTTTTATGAATTTCCTTAGGTCACATTTTTCATAGCAGGGCTGTGAACCTTAGGAACTAGCATAATCTGGCTGCGCCAAGGAATTTCCTAACTTTTTTCTCTATGTAGTTGTTTCTTCATACACAGACATTTGTGTAAGGCACTTAAAATGGTACATATTGCTTTCTTTTTCCCATCTCCCTACTATAGGTAGAGCAAAGACAAATTTTTAGGACTCAAAACTAAATGGCTATTGGGAATAGGGTTTTAACAAATCGATAGCCAATAGCTAAGCTAGTTGTTCCATAAGCTTCTTTCCACTACTCTTCCCCTTGTGGTTACTTATGCTACTCTTTACTGTGGATATGATAAACACACATAATAAATCTGAACACAATTATAATTGATTTGCATGAATATTTTACAAGGTCATCCATTCTCAAATGTAGCTTTGATATTCACTAGCTCTGATCCACACAAAACAACTTTGACCATAGATTTGATAATAGTTGTTAGGATGGATAAACCAAGAGAAGTGGTGGTGTCTGGGATTCCAATGGCCATAAGGACTAATTTACCAAGAGTCTTTTTTCCTTTAAATACGCTACACTAGAGATGAATACCATGGGAAAAAAATGGGTTATCATAAAAAGTCTGAAACTTGATCGAATCAAGTTTACCTAAAGTAACCTAACCTAAATAAACAATACCATTGATATTCAATTTTATCAATTATTAATTTGTGCGATGACGAAGAAATGAGGCACTGGAGAAGTCCTCATGGATATACTTGTTTAAGGCAATGTTTTGGTTTATGGGCTCACTCGACTTGTAACGAAGGTGTCACAGGATCTGCATGCTCTTGTTAGAATTAAATTCTAAATTGTTGTTGACTGATAATTACACAAGATAAATGTTGAATGTAATATATAAATATTAATTGATTAAATTTGAATGATGATTACAAGGATGAGGAGGTGCTCCTTAAATAGGAGTTGACTGGCCATGCCTAATCAAAGATACATGTCCGTTGGAGACCAATATCTCTTTATTTAGCTAATTATCTGTTAATTAATTGATTATAATTAATAATGTATTTATTTAAATAATATTTTAATATTTCAATTAATTGTTATGAATTTTAAGTTCATAACATTGCCCTCCCCTTAAGATGCTTTGTCCTCAAAGCATAGGTAGGCCTGGGTGTTGATGCAATAAACGTTTAATTCCCAATATGAATCTTCCTCTCGTAACCTCTTCCATTTGATGAGGTATTCCTTTATTGTCTTGGATCGTAAAACCTTTTCTCGGGTAGCGAGTATACCTTATGGTTCAAGGACTATTCTTCCTTCTTCATCAGTGTCTGGTATTTCTGTTTGTGCTATTTGATTTTCCCCTAATACTCTTTTGAGACTTGATACATGAAAGATATTATGGATTCGGCAGTTGTTCGGTAACTTTAACCCATAAGATACACTACTTATCTTTTTTATTATCTGATATGGTCCATAATATTTGTGTGACAATTTATTCTTCCCTTGTTTTTTTAGTGAAAGTTGTTGATAAGGTTGGAGTCTAATAAAGACCCAATCTCCCTCCTCGAACTCTCTTTCAGAGCGGTGTTGTTCAGCTTGTTGTTTCATTCTATTATGAGCCATGGTTAGATTTTCTTTTAGTAAGTTGATGATCCTTTAACTTTCTCCTATGTGGTCTTTCACTGCTGGTACCCTAGAATCAAGGAGTGCAAAGTCCTTCCACCTGGGTGGCTCATAACAATAAAAGTCTTGGAAGGGTGTCATCTTAGCTGACATGGGGTATGTGGTAGTATACCACCATTCTGCCAGGTGTAGCCACTGTGTCCATCTATTTTGTTTATCTGTAACGAAACAACGAAGATATGTTTCCAAGCATTTATTAACGATTTCGGTTTTCCCATCTGTTTGGGGGTGATAGGCCAAACTCATGTTGAGGAATATTCCTGCTTGATGGCAAAATTCCTTCCAAAATTTTCCCTTAAACCTTACATCTCTATCGTTGACGATGACCTTAGGAAACCTGTGTAGTTTGTAAACAAATTTACGAAACACATCAACTATTTGTTTAGTTGTGTCAGCGTTTTTAATAGCCATAAAGTGGGCATATTTAGTGAGACTGTCGGCTACTACAAATATTTTATCCTTTCTGTTAGATGCAGGTAGTCCTTCAATAAAATCCATTGAAATATCCTCCCACTTCTGATTTGAAATGTGTAATGGGTGTAGCAATTCTAGAGTTGGAACACTTTCGCTCTTGTTTCTTTGACATATATCACATTCTGCAACATATTTCTAAATCTCCTTTCTCATACCCTTCCAATAGAATGACTGTAGGATGTTGTAGTAAGTCTTGTAGAATCCGACATGTGCGGCTGCTCGTGAATTGTGAGACTCTTTTAGTATTTTCACCTTAAATTTGGATGCAGGAGTTAGGTAAATTCTACCTTTGTACCATAAGATGTCATTCTTCCACTCGAAGTCGGTATACTGACTGATATCCTTAATCATGGAATCACAATCTTCATCCTTGGCATATTCGGCTCGTATTTCGTCCAACCATTCTCGAACAAATATCATGGTGACACATGTTGTGTGGTCATCATCCTTACGTGAGAGTGCATCAATAACGACATTCTCCTTTCCTTTCTTATGTAATATTTCTAACTCGAAGGTTGACAACTTCTCCATCCACTTCTGTTGTTCTGTTGATAATGTCTTTTGCTGAAGTAAAAACTGAAGACTATTGTGGTCGGTTCAAATTGAAAATTTACTTTTGAGCAAATAACGACGCTATTTTGTCAGAGCGTGTATGATGGCGAGCATCTCCTTTTGGTATGTTAATTTTAAGCCTTCTCATTTATTAAGTTTCCTGCTCTCAAATGATATAGGGTGTTTATCCTGCATTAATATAGCTCCAATTTTGAACCCAAAAGCCCACATTCGACTATGAACAGTTTGTAGAAGTCAGGAGTCGCTAGTACTGGTGTGGTTGACATCACTTCCTTTAATTTCTCAAAACACTTGTCTCCTTGGCCATTCCACTAAAAAGCATTCTTCTTTAACAAATTGGTCAGGGGTGCTATCATATGTGCATAATGTTTTATAAATCTTTTGTAATACCCTGTTAAACCTAAAAATCCCCTCATCTTAGATATGTTCTTGGGTTTGGGCCATTCTTTGATTGCCTTGATTTTTTTGGGATCCACTTGGACTCATTCCCTTGATATAATATGTCTTAGGTATTCAACTTCCTTCTGTCCAAATGTACATTTTGATAGCCTGGCGTAAAAATAGTTCTTTTCCAAAAAAGACAACACTTCTTCTAGATGTTTGAGATGTTCTTTCCATGTCTTACTGTAGACTAGAATATCATCGAAGAAAACTAATACAATCTTCTATAGATAATGGTGAAAGAGCTCATTCATGGTTGCTTGGAAGGTGGCTGGTGCATTAGTTAATCCAAAAGGCATGGCCTTGAACTCGTAATGCCCTTCATGATTCCTCAATGTTATCTTTTTGACGTCTTCTAACCTTACTCGTATTTGGTAGTAGCCTGATCTGAGATCTAACTTGGAAAAATATTTTGCACCATGTAATTCATCTAGCATTTCATCAATGAACAGAATCAGAAACTTATGTTTAATAGTGATTTTGTTTAAGCCTCTGTAATCTATACATAATCGGAAGGATCTGTCCTTCTTTTTGACCAATAACAGGTGCAGTGTATGGACTTCTACTCTTCGTAATGATTCCATGCTTCAACAAGACTTGTATTAAGCGTTCTATTTATGTCTTGTGGTGATGGGGATAACGATATGGCTTAACATTAACTGGTTTTGAGCCTGGTTTGACTTCGATAATGTGTTCAATTTACCTTTCCAGGGGTAACTTCATTGGTAGATCTTGGAAAACCTTATCGTGGATCAAGGATGAAATCTCTAATGGTTGATGAGTCCCTTCAGTCGATAATAATTCCAAGTGCTGACATTATGCAAAAAATGTTGGTGCCTCGTTGCGAATAAGCCTCTTCATCTGTTGAGCAGAGATGACTTGTGTTGGTGGTGCCTAAAACCTGGACAATTGATATTTACTTCCATCGCACTTGAATCTAATGAACTGTTTTATGTGATTTGTTGAATATGTGCCTAGTGTTCTTAACCACCATACACCCAAAACAACATCTACTCCTCCTAGGGGAACCATATAAAAACTGGACTCCATTACATAGTCGATTGATTGAAACTTAACCTTATGGCACTTTCCCACTCCATCTATATGTTTTCCATCAGTTACCATAACTTTATGTTTGCTACCGGGTAAGCAAATATGTTCAGTCTTTTTTGCAACATTGATATCTACAAAGTTGCGTGTACTTCCTGAGTCCAATAGAAAAATAACTCTTTGCTTCTTGATGTGAAGTTTAAGCTTCAGTGTCTGTGGTTGAGCTATCCCTGTGATGGCTGCTATGGAAATTCTTGGCATATCGTCTTTTGATTCTAAACTAGGGTTTGCATTTTCTTCATTGTCCTCTTCGTCAGAGCTGTCTTTTGAATATTCCTCTTCTTGTTCCTTCACAATGGTACAATTTTTGTGTTGTGCACTTATGTCCTACGTAATACTTGTCTCTGCACTTCCAACATTTTCCATCCTTTTTCCTTTCAACATTAGATTGTTGTTTCCCTTCATTTTGCAACGGTGGTGGGACGTACTTTCTAGTATTCTTTGATGAGGGTTTACCTGCCTTCCCCTTGGAATAATTCTTAGTCTTGTCGAGACTGACATATGGTGCTTTGTGAACTTTATATTTCTGCTCGATAATTAGGGCAACGTGTCTAGCCTCCTCATTGGTTTTGGGTTTATGCAATTTTAATTCTTCATGAATGTAATATTTAAGGCCACAACGATACATTTTTAGCAACTCCTCATCTGAAAACCCTCTCTGCCTTACTGCTAATACTTCCCATTTGTGAGTGTATTCACTCACTCATCCTTTTTTGCTTCAAGTGAACAAATCTCTCGTAGACATCCTCCTCCTCCTTGTCATGAAACCTTTTTAACAGAGCATTTTTAAAGTTTTTCCAATTAAACAAGAAACCTGTGCATTTAGACGACCACCACAAAAACCAATCGTATGCTTCTGCTTCTAAGTAGTTGGATGTACTCATGAATCTTTCTTGTTCGCCGAGTAGAGGGTTTGCTAGAAAAATTTCATCCATCTTATTTACCCATACGACGATGCCTTTAAAGTTCTTACCATCATACTTAGGTAATTCATTTTTGATTTTAAGATGGTTCCTTTCAGAAGATTGAGTATAATATTGGCTTCCTTCGAAGTGAATTTGTGGTATTTTTTTGCTTCTCATGCCTCAGGAACTCATGCTCTAGAGAAGTCTCACCTTCCGTAGTCTTCGGGCTCTGTGTAGCTGAAGGTGGATCGATCTCTCTGAAGCGTCGACTCATCAAGTTTTTTAAGTAAGATATATTGTTGGCCATCTGGTCCTGCTTGCTAACTGACTTCTAGATGTTATCCATGCATTTATTCAGCTTGCTGATGTCCCCTTGGATATTTTTCATATCGTCATTGTTGTTGGCCGCCATTTTATTTCGTTTTTTTCTTAAAGTCCCATTTGAAAAAAATATTTTTCTTTAATTAATTAATTAAAATATAGTAATTAATTAATTACAATTACATAATATATTGTTATATATATATATATAGATATATATAAATATATATATATATAACTTATATATATAATTTTTTTTTTTTCCCCATGGAAAAAGTCGTAATTTCTATTAATATATAAGAAATTACATTTTGTAGATGCCAAGGCATATTCATAAGGAGGCAAGATTTCCTGTCAAGATACAAAACACTGTCTAGAAATAACTTAACTGTTAATCACTATTGCTCCTCGCAGGGAGCCAGTCATCAACCAAGTTGTATCAAAAATTTCCTCAATATGGAGGAGGAATAAAACCAAAATTGTATCGTCTCTACGCAGAGAGAGGTGTACTATGTGCCAAGTCCAAAACTGTAATATTTACAACCGCAGAAATAGAGATAGGAAATAAAAACATGATATCTACAATGTTAACAGTAAAAGTTGGGCTTATTGCCCAATCTGTCCATGATCAACAAAAGGTCTGTGGTAGTATTGATGGTGGGTACCATCAATTTCCTCCTGTATTAGCCAGTCATCGTCCTATAGATGCATTGCCTCTTTTGATAGTTGATTGGCCTCTGAATTCTGTTCCCTGTAAATATGTCGACAGACCAATGAGTCAAAAGAGGATATGAATCTTTGAGCTTCTCCAAGTATGTGCCTCAATGTATATGCATTACAGTGCGATGTATTGTTGAATTATATAATTATATATTATATATAGCTATAACTATATAGTATATAGTTTTCGATTAAATTAATTTAACACCTCCCACACTGAACGATTGCACTGACTGGTCCTTGGTAACAAAGGTTGACCCTACCCACTGTTCTGATATCAAACTAGACCATGCCTGCAACAAAAACGAGCGATTAACTTTTGATCAAAACTTGTGATGGCACGGTGACGCCATTGAGCACACGTCTGTTTGCATAGGGATATTCAATTGACGACATATCAGCATGGTGTAAACAATCATCATGACAACCATCATGGGGCATACGCCAGCACCTGCCCAGTGACGTCTTTGGACCTGCATATGACACCGGTGGCCGGATTATGTTCATGCTTAGTTGACCGCATTGAAATTTCCTCCCCACGCAAACACCAGATTCCCCATGTTGCTCTCCTTCCACAATGCAGAGCATAGTGAACTCCACTCTTCCGATGATTCTTGCAGCAACACAACTGCAGATCAGGTTGAGGATGGGAGGCTCGTAGGGCGTGATGGCCAACGGAACTTCTTGGGTGGCACCATATGGTTTCTATCTTTGATACCATTGCTAGAATTAAATCCTAAATTGTTGTTGACTGATAATTACACTAGATGAATGCTAAATTTAATCTATAAATATTTATTGATTAAATTTGAATGGTGATTACAAGGCTGAGGCGATGCTCCTTAAATAAGAGTTGGTTGGCCATGCCTAATCAGAGAGACATGTTCGTTGGGGACTAATGTCTCTTTATTTAGCTGATTATCTGTTAATTAATTGATTATAATTAGTAATGTATTTATTTAAATAATCTTTTAATATTTTAATATTTCGACTAATTGTTATGAATTTTAAGTTCATAACAGCTCCAAACTTTATAGATAATCCACATATACCTCTATGTTCATTGTGCTCACTATGATATGTATTTGTAGCTCAATGGCCTCTATATTTTTTCGATATGCTCACCATAACCCGAAGTTACCAACAAGCTAGTATTGAAGCTTGGGCAAATGCATTGGGAAGACAAAAGAACATGAGCATATCACAACACTGATTTTGGAAATGAAGGATAGGTGAGTCTTGCATTGAACTATTTAATTGCTGATCTATTTGCTTGGATAATCAACTTTTACTCTTTGAGAGAGTAATGCTTTGATACAACACAATGTGATGGTATTCTTTGAATAATTGCAAATGCAGGGATGGGAGAAATAATGTCCCTATTAACAATGCTCCTGGGCTTCATTATTCACATAAATAGATTATATCTATACACAAACAATACCTTCTCTACATACTAAGTTGTACATGCAAATAAGAGGCAAATGATATATGCACTCAGATTCTATTTAGTTTTTTTTTAATGATATATGCGCCCAAATTTTGTTATTTAGTTTTTTATTTTTATTTTTTTTTATCTTTCCATTTCTTTGTTTTCTTATTTGGTAAATAATTTTAAGTGACTTGAATCTAGCCCACTTTTCCACCCAAAAATAATAAAACAACATGCCACATGTCATCCACTCGACTGCCACATCACCTCTCTTGCCACATGTTGTCTCCTCATTAGTTCAGTTATCTGCCACATGTCCTTGTGCTATGTCATGAATTAACTCTGTCTCCCACTTCCATTTTGTGACTCATCCATTATATATAAAATATTGCCCTAACTTAACATTTAAAACCAAGTTTAGGGTAGGACGTCAATATTTATAAAAACTAACAAGGAATGTTTTGTCTCTCAAGCATGTTAGTATCAAGATAGTTCCCTTTGTGGTTCAATGCTTCTCTCAAGGTGCCTTCTTTCCTGATCTTCATACTTCATTGTTTGAGTTCGTAAATTTCACTAACACTGGAATCTATTAAAAAACACTAGATAGTGTGGAACAACCCTAGAACCCTACGAACATTCAATTGTTCATAACTCCACAACCCTTAGGATTTTTCAAACTATCATATAACATTGAAAATGACTTGTAGAGTACCATCCAACCATAGAGTTTGAAAGAGCATCCAAGCTTATCTTTTGTGGACAAAGAGCCTCCAACCAACATGTTGTTGAATCATACATCCACCAACTACAGTCGTAGTGTTTTTAAGGATTATTCAATTATTATTCTACTATAATGGTTCTCTACCAATGACATAAACAACCAAATTTATGCTTCCCATGAAATCAATGCATATACAACATCAACATCCAAGATCAATCATAGGTTCCAATCGATGACAACATTGTGTCTAACAATCTCCAACACTGTGTCCAACGAGAATATGTATTGGTCCCTATTGTTTCCTAGGAGTATCCCACTATATTCCTTGTCCTTTAGCCCAATACCAAGTTTAATGGCTATCCACTCATCTTAGGATGACCCTAGTTAGGCACTTTTGATGCATACATCAATTGTGGAGCTGAGAACATGATCATTACCAATGTACAATCAAGAAAACAACTTGTATTATACCAACTAGTTCAACCTCTGGTTGAGAATGATTTTCGTACCTAGGTAGAGGAAGAAGAAGAAGAAGACAATACTTGTCTCTCATCATCCTACCCTGTATTTACATTAGAAACCACCATTAGTAGTAGGCAAATTGGTGAAGATAATCTGATTAATAAATTTTTGCAAAACCAATATCATGCTGCCATGAGTATTGATGAATTAAAAGAACAATATTCCATAGGGAAACCTAGTTGTTCATAAGACAATCCATAGGAATATTTTTTGACTATTGGTTCTGAGAAAAGTAATGTAAAAAGTGTAGAAATAAACCCCTCTAAAACATTGAAAATTGACCTCTTTTTTAGCTGATAAAAAAACCAACTACTCACTATCTTAAAACAATATATTGAGGCATTTGCATGGGACTACAAGGGGATGAAATTAGTACATCTTCTATGTGCACTCACCATATATATATACAAGGAGGATTACAAACTTGTTTGCCAACCAAAAAGGAAAATGAACCTTGCATTGAAAGATATTGTGAAAGAAGAATTGCAGAAATTGTTAGATGCAAGATTCATCTATTCGATCTCGTATAGTGAATGGGTGTCTCCCCTAGTCATTGCCTCTAAGAAAAACGGAAAATGGAGAATCCATGTTGACTACAGAGAACTCAACAAAACCACTAGGAAGGATCATTTCCCTTTTCCTTTCATTGACTGAATTCTTGATGTGCTTGTAGGGAAAAAGTTTTTCTCCTTTTTGGATTGATTTAGTGGGTATAACCAAATCCAGATCAATCCTGAGAATTAGCATAATACCACCTTCACATGCCCTTGCAATATGTTTTCTTACAAACTCATCCCATTTGGCTTGTGCAATGGCACTACTATTGTCCAAAGGGTTGTGCTTAGTATATTCTCTGATTTTGTGCATGATTTGGTGGAAATCTAGATGGATGACTTCACACCCTATGGGGATGATTCCTAGGAGGCTCTCTCAAACTTGACCAAGGTATTACAAAGGTGTGAGGATATGAACCTCCCCCTGAACCATGAGAAGTGAAAATTTCTAATGAATGAGGGAATTGTATTAGGGCATTTCCTCTCTTAAAAAGGAATCCAAGTGGACCCTAATAAAATAGCCAACATAAAAAATGTTCCTATTCCTCAAAAGAAAAAATATGTTAGAAGCCTTTTATGCCTTACTGAATATTATCAAAGATTCATAAAATATTTTACTAAAATTGTTTCTCCTCTATACTCATTACTAACCAAATATGTCAAGTTTTATTGGATAGATTTATGTCAAGAAGAATTTGCAAAGAAAAACTAATGATAACACATATCCTCAAAGTCCAGGATTGGACTCTTCCCTTTCATATTTATATAAATGCATAAGATAGGGTAATTCGGGTAATTATTGGACAATTTGAAGGTAAACTCCGTTATGCAATTTATTTCATTAGCAAAAAGCTATCCAAGGATGAATTAAACTATATAGTAACTAAAAAAGAGTTCCTTGCAATTGTACATTCTTCAAATAAATTTAGACATTACATCACCGGTTATCAAGTCTTTGTGCACTCTTTCCGTGTAGCAAAAGAGTACTTAATGAATAAATCAAATTTGAATGCTCATGTAAGTAAGTGGTTATTGTTGTTGTAACAATTTGATTGACTATTGTTAACAAACCTGGAAAGGAGAATGTTGTTGCAGATTCTCTATCAAGACTAACCTTTTCTGCAGATGAAGTGATAGATGACCAACTCCCTTATGAGCATCTATTTTCCATACCATTTCTATCTCCATGGTTAGTGACATTGCAAATTTTCTAGCTACTGGTCGATTCCCTCCTCACCTATCTTCAAAGGAGAAAGTAAGATTGTTAAAAGAAGTGTTTCCTACACTTGGATTGGGGGAAACCTCTTTAAGTTGGGGGCTAATTAGACTATGAGAATATGTGTGAGGGAGGACGTAATTTATGAAATCTTCTTAGCTTTCCATGATGTATATTGTGTGGGCCATTTTGATGCAAAGAGTGCGGCTTACCAAATCATGCAAGCATGATACTTTTGGCCAACCCTTCAAAATAATTCCTAGAGACATACTTCACAGTCTAATGAGTGCCAAAGGATGGGAAGAATTAGTTGAAAGGATGGGATGTGTTGGAAAATGTAGCTAGGCTCGGTATTCATTATTGTACTTGAGTCAAAAAGTAATTTATTTGTGAAAAGAAAGTGAAAAGAATTATTATTATTAAATTGAATTGACTTATTAAAGCATAGTTTCATGCTTGGGTCAATTATAGGTCAAGCCTCCATTGTAGGCTTTAGGTTATTGTCAAATTCATTTATTGTGTGGTCAAAGACTCCTCCATCAAGTCGTCCTCTTCAACAAAAGGTCACCACTTGACCTCTTCATCAAAGTATTAAAGTCTGCTTCCCTCTCTATATTCATGCCGGCATAATATAAGGACTCATCCCTTCATATAGTCATGCCGACCTAATTTTAAGGATAAACAACTATATAAAGAAGTATGGACTTCGCATAAAGAAAATTGAATCAAGTTCGAGGAGATTTTAGAGATAGTATTTCGGTACTACTATAGGATATAAGTTCGGATAGATCACAGAGATGATCACATAAAAGAAAGAGGAAGGGTCTCGATATCACTGTCTCAGAGATCTCGGTGTTATCTCATAGTTAAAGTCTCAGTGCTATCTCAAGGACAAGGTCTCAGCGAAATCTCAAGAAGAAGGTTTTGGTTCTTTCTCAGGAGAACATTTCGGTGCCATCACAGAAAAGGTTTCGGTGTCTTCACATAGATAAGATCTTGTTTTCATGAAAATGATGATGTTTCGGTGGAATCACAATGAGGAGATATTAATGTCATGACAGTGATAAGGATGATGTCTCGAAGCAAATAAAATGAAAAATATTCAATGCAATCACAATGAAATGAGGATGACTTGATGGAGGGAGTCTAGACTAGTTTTGTAAAGGTCGTGGTATTCTTATGTTGAATCTAATGAAGGAAGAATTTGTGACTAGGTTTTCCCCTCAAGGGGGGGTTTTCCCTGGCATCATATCTATATCTTGTGTTCTCTTCTTTTGTTGTTTGGCATTAATCTTGATGATAAGAAAATGTAATTAAGAAATATAATACTAATAATGAAAACATCACAAGTTAATGTCATAATAACAGAAATCAATTGACTGCCATCTCTATGGATTTCCCAACATGGGATCAGAGCTATGGTCAAGGCCAGTTTGAAAATCACTTGGGTGCATCTGTACTAAAGATCAAGTCTAAAGGAATTAAAAACATCCTGAAAGGCACAATGATACAAGTTTGGTGCCTTTGCAAGGATGAGCACTTCACATTACAATCACAAAATTTCAAATAAGGATTTCCAGAGATAAAGTTTCAGTGATATGACACAGAAGTAAACACGCATAAAATTCCAATGATATGTTTCGTTACTACTATATGAGCTCAATGCAAAGAATAGCGTGTTGTTATCACATCAATAAAGACTTGATTCTCCAGTATCTTGATGCTAGTTCTATTACAGTGGTATGATGCTAAAAGATAAACTTCAATGTGAACATTTTTTTTGTGAGTAACTCCAGAGGTCATTGCCTCCATAGTAACAAAGAAATCGGACTTGGTACCATTGAAATAATATGATCTCGTGAAGAAAGATAACAAATATTAGAAGTTCAAAGAAGAAAGAGGGTTCGGTGTCATTACAAGGAACTCAAATAATATATTTATGTTAAATACTATGTATACACAATTTAGTATTATGCCTCCCATAGTTCGGTACTGTTATAGGATCGATGATACTATAGTTTGATGCCTCCACAAATACATGAATCGGTGCCATTACATCTCACAGTTTGAGTTCCATTTTAGTTCGGTGTCACTTCAGTAACCTCAGTATGAAATATATCACATCAACTCAAGTGTCACAATTATCTAGTTTGGATTAAATTCAAAATGATCATCTATTTTCTTCTAAGCCTTCTCTACAACATTCAACAATATTGAGAGCAACTTCTAACACAAGTAGGTATTGTGTTCTTTGTGCTTTAGTCTTCTAACAATGTGTTGACAGTTTGGAGAGCATCAAGTCCTATAAATCACTAATCTCTCAATAAAGAAGTTCAAAGTGTAGGTTTTAACCCCGTACAGAAATTACCTGCATATGAATTATAAGAACATAAAATAAACAATGCGAGAGCATAACACATAAAACATATATACACATAGATTTTCCCCTGGATCCCAAAACGGGGACTAACATCTTGGTTTTTCATTATATTCCTTTCAATGTTACAATACATATTTATACATGCCGAAACAACCAATACCATGGACCGAAAAACATTGCGTCCAAAACCATGGACCGAAAACCATCGCATCCAAAACCATGTGTGAAAATCATGCAAAAAACCATAGGTAGGTCGACCCAACCTAATATAGTGTCCAATTTTTTTTCCTGTGGCGATGCCTTAGACCCCATAGAGGGGGGCTACCCACCCCCCTCAAACCCCCTGTGACCCCCCCGCTGCGCAATCGGTGCAACAAAGGGGGGGCTCCGCCCTCCCTCTAACCCCCTGTTAACTACGTTGGCTAGTCGTGGAAAGAATATAACACAACCCAATATTCTCCCACTTGTTGTTTTCTTTCCATAGGGGGCCACAGGAGAGCTTAGTTATTTATCCAGCCCTACAACGCCCATTGTTTCTCTCCACCAAGAGAACTTCTCAGAGATCACAAATTTTGTCAATGCATCTGCAGTATTCTTCAATGTGTCCACCTTTACCTGCAACACCTTTTTGTCTTCTATCATATCCCTCACAAAGTGATGCTGAGCATCAATGTGCTTTGTCTTTGAATGATAAGTAGGGTTCTTTGCCAAGAAAATTGCACTTTGGCTGTCACAGTCTATCCTTATAGCTCCCAGTACGAACCCCATACTTGAACACAATCTCTGCAACCAAACTGCCTCTTTGCTTGCATGAGTGGCTGCCATGTATTTTGTCTCTATAGTTGATAGTGCCACTACAGATTGTTTCTTACTTGTCCAACTGACTGCACCTTCAAATTGGTTAAACACATACCCACTTGTAGATCTTCTCTGATCCAGATCTCCAACCAATTTTGCATCAACAAAGCCATGGATATCCAACACTCTTATCAATCCTGGTCTTCCTTGGTAGCATAAGCCATAATCACTAGTACCACGCAAATACCTGAAAACCCACTTCACTATTGTCCAGTGCTCCTTCCCTGGTTTGACATAAACTTGCGCAATACTCCCACTGCATGTGCAATGTCTGGTCTAATACAGACCATCACATACATCAGGCTATCGACTGCACTTGCATATGGAACACGAGACATGTCCTCTTCCTTTTCTTATGTCTTGGGACACTGTTCAACATATAACTTTACACCTACAGGAATAGGAACCTTCATCGATTTACTATCCTGCATATTAAACCTCTGCAATATTGTCTTGACATATTTCCTCTGGTTTAACTAGAGCTTCCTCTTTACTTGATCTCTTTTAATTTCCATGCCCAAAATATATTTTGCAGCACCAAGATCTTTCATGTCAAATTTGGAGGACAATTGGGTCTTCAAATCCTAGATGATTTCTTTGTCATTTTCGACCAGCAACATATCATCCACATACAAGACTAGATAAATAACACAGTCACCAATTAATTTAAAATACACATAGTGATCTACTTTTCTTCTGGTGAAGCCAAGTCCCTATATAAATGTATCAAATTTCTTATACCACATCCTTGGTGACTGTTTTAACCCATACAGTGACTTCTTTAACTTGCATACCAGTTCTGTCTTACCCTTCACCACAAAGCCTTCAGGTTGCTTCATGTATATCTCCTCTTCCAGATCCCCGTGAAGAAATTCTTCTTCACATCCATCTATTCTACCTTAAAATCAAAAGCAACAACAACTGATAAAAGTAATCTAATAGAAGCTACCTTCGCAACAAGAGAAAAAATATCACCAAAATCAATTCCTAACACTTGGGAATAACCTTTTGCTACCAACTGAGCTTTGTATTTCTCCACCTTTCCTTCTGCATTTGTCTTCTTCTTGAACACCCATTTGCTGCCAATGGGTTTCCTTCCAGCCGACAACTCCACTGGATCCCAAGCCTCATTTTTGTGCAAAGATGTCATTTCATCAAGCATGGCCTCTTTCCAGAGTTTACCATTGTTTGAATCTATTGCTGGGATCATCATCAGTAACAAATAAAGAAAAATTTGAATAGAAGATAGATGTAATATACTTTTTTGATTGCCTTCTTTCTCGAACTGATCATCTCACACCCAGAGTTTGTGGCTCTTCATCTTCTGATTCCTCCTCTGCTGTAGAGTCTGATTCTTCCTCCTTAAGCTCAAACTCTATCTTTTCAAGTTCCTTTGTTTGGAATTCATGTTTAATAACATCTTTCACCTCTCTAAACACCACATCTCGGCCGTACACAACCTTCCTTGTTACTGGGTTCCAAAGATTATAACCCTTTAAACCATCCTTATACCTAATAAAGAAGCACCTTTCAGATTTATTATCCAACTTGGTTCTTTTCTCCTTTGGAACATGTACATATGCATCACATCCAAATACCCTCAGATGTGAAAGAGAGAATTTCTTACCAGTTCATACCTCTTGTGGAGTCTTATCCTCCAACGCTGATGAAGGTGAATTGTTGACCATGTAACATGTTGTATGCACCGCCTCTACCCAAAATTCCTGTCCTAATCCAGCAGCACTGAGCATGCTTCTTGCCATTTTCATCAACGTCTTGTTCATTACTTCTACAACTCTATTTTGATCAGGTGTGTATGGAGTAGTTTTCTACCATGCTATACCACGCTTCTTACAGAATTCTTCAAATTCCTTGCTGCAAAACTCTCCACCATTATCTGACCTCAACACCTTTATCTTCTTCTCAGTCTGGTTTTCTACCAGAGCCTTAAATTCTTTAAACCTGTTAGAGACTTCAGATTTCTTTTTAAGGAAATATATCCATGTATTCTTTGAGAAGTCATCTATAAATGATACATAGTACACAAACTTACCTAGTAATGGAACCTTCATTGGTCCAAACACATCACTGTGCATAAGCTCTGACATCTGTTTTTCCCTCTTACCACTAGAGGGAAACTCACCCGATTCTGCTTCCCATATACACAATTTTCACAGAAATCAAAATCCAGAGAGCTTTTACTCATACCTTCTACCATACCTTTACCATGAAGTATTCGAAGGCCCTTCTCTCCAATATGTCCAAGGCTTTGATGCCACAACATGGTCTTCTCTCTAGAGACTGTAGAAATTTTGAATAAATTAACACATATTCAACAGAGATTATCCTGATCATGTACTATTATGGAAAACATACACAATACATAAGCTCCTCTACGTTGATCATCAATATAGCAACATCAATAACAATAAAACATCAAGAGCATTCACACATTAACACAATATGTATCCCGGGGAAAGCATCTCGCTAAAAACCCCAACTATCTGTATATTAATGATTGAGTCATTTAACATTACAAAGTACAATGCTTATCACAAGCAATCCAGTACCAGCTCCACCTGTTACACACAATACAGCTCAGATCTGAATCAATCACTGGCTCAAATCTCTTCCGCTGCTTGCCTGTCTCCGCTGCTCAATACCTGCAAGAGAACTGATGATAATTGCCAAGGCAGCCACGTATTTCCTTGGCTAAATCATGTGA
>APFE031182724.1:62698-80372 GCA_000404065.3 Pinus taeda
TTCATTATGTTCCTTTCAATGTTACAATACATATTTATACATGCCGAAGCATCCAATACTATGGACCGAAAACCATCGCGTCCAAAACCATGGACTGAAAACCATAGGTAGGTTCACCCAACCTAATATAGGGTCCAAAAAAAATGTCTCGGGGCACTGCCCCAGACCCCGTAGAGGGGGGCTACCTGCCCCCCTCAAACCCCCCAGATAGGGGGGGCTGCCACCCCCCCTGTGACCCCCCCTCTAACCCCCCGATTCACTACGTAGGTTAGTCATGGAAAGAATATAACATAGCCCAACATTTACTAAGAGGAACCTTATTGATCAGTTAGAAGGAAGATGTGAAACATTAGAGCTACAAGTAAATAGGTTTTCTAACATAATTGAAGCATTGATCTAGAAAGGACTTCCTAGCATTTATGTAATAAATGATAAATTGATCACTCAGGAAGACTATGTCCTAAAGATGAAGGAAATGGACAAAAGCAGTATCAAGTTTAGTGGGATAAAGGGAAGTATGGTAGCCAGGGAATTTTTAGAAACCATGTCAAATGATTTCTACATACAGAATAAGGTAAAACACGTTTTTACAGTGAAGCCAATTTTTTCCAAATACATAGAGGTAGATGAAATTTACCGGAGGGTGATTAAATTGACTGTACGAGATGAAAAGAGATCAGAAGAGGTTTGTGATTTACTAGATTGAAGAGGTAGTTCAGATGCAATAAGACAATGGCCTGCACATCAGCCAGCATGATAGTCAGCGCATCAATGCAACATGGTTTTAGGTTGATTCAGGGACCAAATCCACCAAAACTGAGCCACCTTTCCTTCTAGTTATATATGTGGCTTATTTTTATGCCAGAGATAAATATTATTATTTGTAATCAGGCTAATAATAAATTGTCAGTTTTGACAGTGTTTTTGTAATTATTTTGTATAAATACTTCACTGTTTGAAGTTTTAAGGGTTGATTTTTGAATATAGTTTCTTATGCATATTGTAATTTTTCAAACCACTAGAGCATCAATAATACAAGGACCTTTCAAAGGATTCATATGGCGTACCAAACGGTGATGTGTTTCTTCTGTTTATTTGTTTAAACATTTTTTTTCTTTCTCTGTTATTCTAAAAATATCAATTACTTAACAAAAACTTTTATGAATAGGATTTGTTATTTAGAGCACCCTATTCTAGTTGTTATTAATTTTCATGTTTTATGCTGAAGTCAAATTAAGGAATTCTTAGTTTTTCCTTAATTTCTACTGAGCCTTACACTTCCGCTATTTCACAATCCATTTAATTTCTGAAAAGATCCAAATAGTGCAACCTAGTTTGCCTTGTGAAAACTCCTCTAAAAAATTGATACCAAATCGAGTTTAATTTATAGACTCCATAACCCAAATTATGGAATTAGACAATTTAATCAACCAAACAATTCAAATAAAAAAAATCAGTAGAGTAATAACTAGCTGAAATTCACATAAAACAAAGCTAAATTTTACATAGATATCCCTCTCTAAAGTTGGTAGGGCTATATCCCAGCTTCCTAAGTGATTTTTATGTTGTCCTATGTGTTTACTCCCTCAACCTCAAAAATACAGAACAATAACCAAGTGGCGACCAAACTGGGGATGAAAACTCTTTAGATTGACAAATCATTATTCCCTGGTATTTAATTAGTATTTCTATAAATTAAAGCTTATATATCATTATGAAATACATGATCTAAGGTTGTTATCTTGTAAATATTTTAGTGTGTCATTGATTTTATTTTTATGAAGTTGTGTGATGAATTTCAATAGACCTAGCTCCCAAACGAATTTTCACTAGAGCGCACCCTGATCCCAACCCTACTGCATTTGTAGATAATCCACAAAAATTGGTGGGAAAGAGAAGTCTTATAGTAAATTAGGGTAGTAATATTCCTTTGTCTAGGTTCAATTTTGTTCCTGAGAATAACTGTTCGTCTAGGTCTAACTCTCTTCCAAAGAAATTTGAAACTATTCGAGATATAGAGTTTGATTTTCCTTTCCAGGATAGTTTGTTTAGATCAAAATTTGAGACTTTTGTAGATCAGATTGTCATTGATAAATCACTACTACAACCATATATACCCCAAACCCAGCTTCTTGAAATAGATCGTGATCTTGAATCCCTACAACAATTTGATAAATTACAAGGTCTAGTTTCAGTTTTGGACCAAGCTATTAACGAAGCTTATATTCAGCAATCTATTGAATTTTCTGCTTTAACAGTTGCAGTAGCCTCTTTCTCCACCCAATATTCCCAATATGTTCATCTACAACCTCCTGATCCTACTCAATCTATAGTCTCTACTTTTTCACCTGTAATATATTAAACTATTATTCCTACTATCTCGATAGTTATCACAACTACACCTACCACAGGTCCATCTTCTAGTCAATCTTCCATACCCGTTATGGCAGGTAGGTATGAACGTTTGGTGTTATCAGGCTAGCTAAATGCTATGCTTGGAGATTACCAATCTAAAATAGTGATCTTTGATAACACTAGTTATCCTATTGCTCAACAGCATATGGATAAAATGAATGATTTGTTTGACCTTCAAGGAGTAGATGAAGTCGATGTAAAAATGAGATTGTTTGCTCAAATTTTAGGAGGTGATGTCAAGAAATGGTTTAGGAGTTTACTTGTAGGAAGTATAGCTAACCTTGATGCTTTCCATCAAACGTTCTTAGCTAGATGTGAAATCAAGAGAAATCCACTTCAACTCCTAAATAGATATAAAATACTGAAAAGAAAGCCAAATGAAACTATGGAGGAATACTATGAATAGTTTAACATTGTTTACAATGCAATTACACAATACATCAAACCCTCCCTGGTCTAGCTTTGATTGATTTTCCTGACGGTTTTGATGTAGACATGGAATATCAACCTAGAGAGGGAGACTCAACAAATTTGGAAGAAATGCAAGCCAATGCTATAAAATTTGATGCTAACATCTTAGCTAAGAAGGCCAAACAAAAATCTGAACGTAGGGTTACCATTAAATAAGAGCCTTCCACTTCTGCCTCTGGTCATAAAATTGATAACCTAGTGAGAGTAGTGGAAAAGATGATGCAAAGAGTAAACATAAATGATCAAGTTCAAATGAGAGAAAACCAAAATTTTCCTTAAAATAGGAACCAAATCTTCAGAAGGAATGTTCCTCAAATCAAACAACAAGAGAAAAAGGGTCTAGACCAGCAGGTCCAACCTCCTATTTAGGAGAATTATACTAATGACAAGGGTAATTTTATTGAATATTTATATGGTAATCAAATAAATCTAATGGAAAAATCAATGATGATGAAACTATTTTCCTTACTCAAGAGGAGTAAGAACTTTTCCTTGTGGCTCAAACTAAACTTGATTTTATGGAATCAGATGAATATAAACAAGGTTTTGAAAATTCCATCATGGAAGTACATAGGTAGTATAACCTTAGGAGTAAAAAGAATTCAGATAATCTCGATAGTAAGAACTCTGGGAATCTTGCTAAGAAATCCTCTCACTTTGATACTAAGAAAACCACAGATAATTCTCTCAAGAAGACTATTGATAATTTTGGCAAAAAAAATGTAGAAACTCCTCCAAAACTACTCAAACTAATATCCCAACCACTAGTAAACAAAAAGAGCCTATATCAAAACAAATTACAGAGCAATCTGATCTTCCCAACCCGATTAAGATTCAAACATCATTCAACATTGAGAATGAAATAGAAAAACTAAAAATTCCTATTCCCCTAACAGAGTTAATGAACAAAAACATGTACAGAACCCAAGTAATGAAAGCTCTAAACACAGGGGAAAACGCTGATTCTGTTAATTTGAATGAGGACCAGCCAGAAGTCTTATTTGGGCCAGAAGTTGAGGGAAAACCATAGGAAGGGGGTGTTCCTCCATCCTATGTTAGCCTAAATATTCTTGATATGATCCTCCATAATGCTATGTTAGATTCAAGGGCTTCACACAACTTAATGCCTAAAGTTGTTATGGAGAAATTAGGACTTGATATTACCAGACTCTATAAAGACCTATATTCATTTGATTCCAGTAAAGTAAGATGTTTAGGTCTCATCAAAGAGTTGTGTGCTACTTTAGGTCAAATCCCAGCCAAAAGTATGGTAATCGATATAGTGGTTGTAGATATTTCCCCTAAGTATGGAATGTTGTTGTCATGCTCATGGGGACCAAAATTTCAAGGAACCATACAAATGGATATGACCTTTTCCACCATACCAGTTTTGGGCAGCAAAGAAGATTATATAGGGAAACCTTGATGAAAATCATGGTGAGTAGTCAAGAGAAACCTCACAACTATCCTCTTTATTTTTTCCACTCAAATTTAGACTCTTTCATCCTTTATAATGATGGAGACATAAACACTCAGGTGATCAACGTAGAAAATGACATTCCTAAAATAGATCCAAACAAAACACAAACAATAGAACCCAACACTCTACCTACACCTCTTTGGAACATGAGTTTTGATGGCTCTTGTAAAAAATATGGTTCTGGAGCAGGAATTTGGGTGGTAAACACATGAAACAATCATGATGAAGGACATTCATACAAAATCATATTTCAATGTACCAATAACGTAGCTGAGTATGAAACCCTTAGATTAGGATTCCAATTGTTGAAAAAATTAAGTGCCAAGAGGATCTCCATTCAAGGAGATGTTGAGTTAATTATAAAAAAATTAAAGGAGAGTATTTAGCCAAACAACCTAGGATGAGAGCATACAGAAATGTGGTGCTTGACTTTCTAGAGAGTTTTCTTGAATATGATCTTTCTGCAATCCCTAGAAAACAAAATATCATTCCGAATATTCTGGCTTTTTCCACCAACTCCTGTAAAATTCCTTACCCTAATTGAGAATACATAGTGGAAGTGAAAAATCAACGAGTTGTACCAAATAACATGGAGTATTGGCAGGTGTTTGGCAGTGATAAACAAATTGAGAGTTTTTTGCAATCTAAAGATGAATTTCAGGATGATATTATTGATTTAGAATCTAAAGTGGATAATCAAATAGTTTTACATTCTAATATAGAAAGGAAATTATAAAAATTGGATGTAAATACACCCATATATGAAGTTGTAAATAAATTAGAATTTATTGAGATACATCCAGAAAAACAAAAGCTTGAAACACTTCAACTAAAGGATAACGTTTTACCTAGAGGTCTAGTTCCACTAGAAGAATTATTTGATTTCAATGATGTGGCAAAAAATCCTAATATTGAGCCCTTTGGAGTAGCAGTTGAAGAATGTAATTTAGGTACTGAAAAGGATCCCAAAATCATAAAACTGTCTAAATCACTCCCAACTGCTGAATAAATTCTATACTGATGCCTTTAATTGAGAAAGAAATTAAAAGAATGTATGACTCTAAAATCATAGTTTGTCTTAGGTACTCTAAATGGGTTTCCAATATTGTACGAACTAGGAAGAAAATAGGTGAAGTCATATTTTGCATAGATTTTGGAAACCTTAACAAAGTTTCCCTAAAATACAACTACCCTTTACAAAAAATGGATCATATTCTACAGAAGGTAGTTGGATCTTCTAGGATTTCTTTATTAGATAGTTTCTCAGGTTATAATCAGGTTTTAGTCCACCCAGATGATCAAGAGAAAACAACCTTTACTACTCCATGGAGTACCTTCATGTATTTGAAGATGCCTTTTGGATTAATGAATGTTGGAGCCACATTTCAAAGAGAAAAGGATATTGCTTTTGTTGATGCAATTGATAGGTTTATTGTGATCAATCTAGATGGCATCACTCTTTATTCTAAAAATGATGAAGAACATTTGTTACATCTGAGAAGTGTATTTGATAAATGTCGAAGGTTTGGGATTTCACTAAATCCTAAGAAAATAATGTTTGGCCTTGAAAAGGGAAAACTTCTTGGTCATATCATCTCTACGGAAGGTATAAAAATTGATCCTAAAAGGATTGAAGCTATTCTGAAAACCAATCATCCAAGAAATATTAAGGAAATTCAATCATTTATTGGTAGAATAAAATTCCTAAGAAGATTCAACTCCTAATCTTGGATAACTTCTTAGAAACATAACAAATATGCTAAAAAAAGATTCAGAAATCAAATGGAACATTGAAGCTAGGAAATCGTTTGATCTAGTTAAACAAGCATTGACAAAAGCACCAGTCCTAATCAGTCCAGATTTCACTAAGTATTTTATAATTTTCTCGTTCGCTTCTAAACATGTTGTTGTAGCTTTCCTTTTATAGAAAAATGATGATGGATTTGAATAGCCCATTGCTTTTTTTGGCAAGGATTTAAGGGATTTTTCACTCAAACATAATATAATGGACAAGTAGGCTTTCACATTAATAAAAGAAATTAAAGTTTTTAGGGTGTATATCTTTCATTCTCACATAATTGTTTATGTACCAAATGTTTTAGTTAAGGGTATTTTAACACAAAATGGACCAAATGGTAAAAGAGGCAAATGGATTTCCATCATTCTTGAGCGTGAAATGGAAATCAAGCCAACCAAGCTTATCAAAGGACAAGGATTATCCAAATTGATGGTTGAATCTAAATGTAATGCATTAGATATCAACTTTGTAGTTTCACTAGATGATCTAGAGGAGAATGAGACTCCACAATTAGATGATTATTTTATGACCTCACCCTGGTATGCAGACCTCATTTTTGTTTCATTCAATTTAAATGCTCCTAGTTTATCAAATACAAAGGCTAGATTTCTAAAGTTAAAAGCAGTAAAATTTTGCATCATAGATAATGTTTGATATCGGAAAGATGTTGGTGGTATTATACTAAAGTGTCTATTGAAAGATGATGCAGAAAGAAAAATGCAGGAATTCCATGAAGGTGACTATGGTGGACATCTATACTGGAAAACCACTACTAATAAGATCCTTAGAGCTTCCTTTTACTAGCCTACCCCTTTCCCTGCTATTCATAAGAAGGTAATCTCTTTCCATAAATGCCAAATATTTGAGGGGAAAAGAAAGCTAGTGCCTCTCTCTTTGAAGCCCATATCTGTTGAAAGTCCTTTCCAACAATGGGGATTGTATTTCATTGGAGAAATCCATCCACCATCCTCTGCCCAACATAAATGGATCCTCACCGCTACTGACTACTTCACCAAATGCATTGAGGCCACACCTTCCAGACTAGCCACGGATGTTGTTATTATCAAATTTTTAGAAACCAATATCCTATCTAGATTTAACTATCTAAACAAGCTTTTTATAGATAATGTTGTAGCTTTTAGATCTAAAAAAGTGATAGATTTCTGCAACAAATAACATATTTCTTTTGGACATTCAACAACTTATTACCCACAAGGTAAGGGGTTGGATGAATCTTCAAATAAGAGTCTGGTAAACATTATTAAGAAGTTGTTAGAAGACAACAAAAATTTATGGCACAATAAGTTAATAAATGCACTTTGGCCTGATAGGCTCACAATGAAGAAATCAATTGGCATGTCACCATACCAATTCGTTTATGGAATGGATGTTGTTTTTCCATCCTCTTTGGGAGTTCCAATAATGAAGATAATTCAGGAATTGCAGGTTGAGCCAAATGACACCCCAAGGAGAATTGATCAAACAATCCAGTTGCAGCAATCCAAGGAAGAAGTCTATAATAAGGCTCAGGTCATCCAGGAGAATATCAAAAATGTTTTTGATAGAAGAACTAAAGAAGATGATTTCACTTTGGGTGATAGATTTTTAATGTGGGATTCCAGAAGAGAGGACAAAGGAAAGCATGGAAAATTTGAAAATCTATGGATGGGGCCTTATGTCATTTATGCTTTCAGAGGACGCAATGCATTCTTTATCAAACATCGAGATGGACAGAAATTCCTAGCGGACTTGTGAATGGCAGAATGTTGAAGCACTATTTCTCTGAGCAATAAAATTTTTTCTAGTATCAATCATTGTAAATATCATTGTCTTTATTATTTTGATTGTGTGACCTATTAATAGAAGTTGAAGCCCACAGGAAAAACCTTAAGATTCCATTGATATGTTACAATAAGTACTACAACAAAGGAGTTGGAGGTGGATATTACTGAAATAGAACACTCAAGGCTATTGATCAAATGTTCTTGGCACCTCACAAGGAGAGTTCCATCCATAGCTGGAGCCACTGTCAGGGTCCTATAATTTATAGGATCTCAAGGTATTGAGTATTGTATCTCAAGAATCTTATACTATAAATAATTTTCAATCTGCCAAGGTTTTCCAAATAAAATAAAAATAGAATAAAAAATGAAAAGAGGGTATAAATAAGAAAAAAGAGGAAAAAACAAAAATATTGAAAAGGAATGAAAAATAGAAACCCATCAAAAGAAAAACAAAAAAAAGGAATAATAATAAAAGTATTGAATTCTAAATGCCATTATTGATAGTTAGTTTTCTTCATCATTATTAAATAAAGGTTCTATGCAACTTGTTCAAAATGCCACAATGACTAGCTATTTGTTTAATCATACAGTGTAATCATGGTTAAACTTGTTTAAATTTCTATAAATTAGGTTAGAGAATAAAGATTTTCCAAATAGTCTAATCTTGGTGAATTAGTAGTTAGGTAGAAAATGACATTGATTCACTGTTTAATCTGAATCAATAGGAGAAATAAAGGATAGGTTAGATACTTTTTCATTTTGTATAAAAGAAAAAAATGTAGGTTTTTTAGTCCATGTGCACCCTTTTGAAGAATTTAAAATGTTAGCTTAACTAAGGGTAGGTAAATTAGATTTTTTGAAAATATAGGCCTATGTCATTTTTATCCTAAATCTAAGGACATGGTAAGAAGGAAAAACATGTGTGCCATGGGATAAAGTGTTTTGACATGTTTTAGTTCTAATATTTATCCTAAGTTCAAAAGGAAAAATGAAAAAGTGGATATGGAAAAATCCCTTTTGTCGTATGCAGTTAATCAATTATGTTGTTAGGACATCAGGATTCGTTCCCCCTTCCATCTTCGACCCCCCTCTCCATCCTACCTTTACCTTCGTGGGTGGGGGCGTCCGAAAAAATTGTTTCTTCTACTGGGCACCATCATAACGTGGCATCATTTCTACACTTTGCACCCCACCCGCTGAAACTACTTACCATCCACTACCCCCTCTAAAACCACCTTCCGTTTTCCTTCTTCACCGCATCCCCAACACAGCTCCTTTGCCACTCTCCTCCCACCACGTTGCCTAGACATTGTCCACTTAAATTCACTCCTGGAAAAACGAATGTTTGGAATTAAATTCATAATTCTCAGTAACCATTCAAACTTAATGGTCCCACGCCACCTCCAATGGATTTCACCATGCTTTGTCTTTTAAAATCTTTTGAAACTATCTCTCTCCTTGTTTTTTACTGCTTATTCTCTGTAACTCACAACTTTTGCATAGCAACTGTTCTAAGAGTTTTTCCTCGACCAGGACCAGATCCAAATTGATGGTCTTATGTTCCCTTCCCTCACAGTTCATTACCCCAACTATTTCCCTGGTAAGCTTTCTGTCAATTTCAGTTAGTGTTACTTTCATTGATACAGTCATGCCTCCCAAGAGAAAAACTCAAGATAAAATTGTTAATCCCTTGATCCCTCCCTCCATAAATTTAGATCAAATCCCTTTGGCTGATAGGCATTATCAGATTAATGAAACGTAATGTGACTATGACTTTTTAGAGTTATACTGCTGGTTGGAAGATAAACATGCAGATAAAATTGATGAAATCGGGCTCTGGGAGTCCAATCTTCCCCATTATATCTTCCTTTTGACATTCCAGGCCCCTGAATTTACCAGAAAATGTCAGGCCTATTATGTCCCTATCCAAGGAGCTATCATGGTCCCATCTTGTGACATCCTCTTTACCATTATTGCCCAATCCATAAATCAAATCATGTTATCTCCTTTTGTGGAAAATAATGCTCCTTTCTCCCTACAAGCCCTCACCCAACTTTAGCAGAAGCTAGATTTCGCCACTAGAGCCAAAATTTTCAATATCTTCTTGCCTGAGAATGCCCAATTACCTGAGAAGAATCATCCATATCCTTCCTCCATCTTCCTTGATCAAGACAAGAAAATTTTATATATAATTTTCTATATTTTGGGTTATTATTATGATCAGTGGGTAGATGATCCCATTTTAGGTTTCCTCTACATATTTTCCATAGATAGTAAGTCATTGATTGTATTCAATTTCAGTCAATTCTTGGCTGACAACATTCATGAACAATTTCTAAAATTTCCCATAGAGAAGGTGTTTAATTACACCTCTATTCTAATTTACATGTTCCTTTATTATCAAGCAAATACGTTCACTTTTGCAATGCAGAAGCTTGATGATGCAGGAAACTAGTAGCTAGTGATTTTTTGGATCTCCTTGGTCATGAAAGAACAACAGGAGTTCTGTTATAAGCACTTTATTGAGGAATTTGTTCACTTATCCATGAACATTCTTAACATTTCAATATAGCCCAGGATCAGTGAAGATATTAAAATAATTCTACATTTGTCAGATCAAGCCAAGACTGGGGATTGGTATTTATACCAAAACGACATAGAAATTAGAGTTTATGGATGTGAATTGGCACCATACAGACTCCCTAAATACCTCCCCATGAGGATTTTTCCCTTGGAATACATCAGACAGATGTCAAATTCTTATGACATTCATTTTGTATTGGCTAAGAAGAAATCACAGTTTCAAATAAAGACACAGGTTGGCCCATTTGCATGTAATACCAGGACAGTAGGTGAAGAAGAAGATAAGATGCTTAAAGACATGAAGTTGAACTTAAGTTTTACATGGTATTATGATCCTTGTGGTACAATTTCAAATCTCAGAGTAGAAAATAAAATCACTCCTTATATTCATACCTCAAGGCTCGGAATAGAAAAGTATGCTAATCAGTTGGAATGGACAAGAAACACCTTGTAGGAAGTTGAAGAACAACTCTTTTGTACTTCCAGTTTTTAGACTCCCACTCCTCAGGAAAAATCAACTAAAAGACAAAGAGAGGATGGATATTCATCAACAATAGGAAGTGCGGCAAAAGAATTCAGAATTAGTTATACGTAAAGATCAAAATTAACTCCTAGGACAGATGTAGAAAAGAGACAAAAGAGCATGTTGCAATCGTAATCACAGAATCACCACCTACAGGCAGCAAATTTGTATTGTCCTCTATTTCACCTTCATCCTCACATCGTCAGAAGGAAACATAGAAGGATTCCCAGACTGCCCAAGGAGAGAAAGAAAAGACAATTATTGATAAATACAGATAAATTAAGCTTAGGAATGAGATTCTCAAAAACAGTACTTATAATCAGTTTTGGAAGAAGACTTCCAACTCGTAGAGTACATTGTTATCAGTATTTGACACATAGCATGGAAACATGCAGATGGCCTACCTTGAGGCCCAAACTCCACAGCCAAAAACAACAGTAGACTATAACAGCACTACATTTGAGTTGAGCACCAAAGACATCATCCCATTGATCAAATGGAGATGCATAAGAAAAATAATGAAATGATGTCTTGTACATTGAATAACATTTCTATGTCATTTTCCAATTTACAGGTTTCATTTTCCAATTGGCAGTCATAATTAAAAATGGAAAAGGTATCCTCGTTAGAAAAGGATAACAGAATCAAGTCTTTGGAGGATTTTGTGGTAAATATGGGGTATGATCCCAAATATTTCAATGTTGCAGAAGAGATCATCAAGAAGAATAATTTGGACATTGCAGCCTTGGGAAAGAAGCTTAAGTTGCCTCCCATAGTGGACCCCTTAACCAAGGAAAATGAAGAAAATGAGGCACAGAAGGCTGACATGATGACGCTGATTACAAAATAGAACATACATATTATACAGATGGAGGCAGAAATGGGGAAGATGATAAAGGAGAAAGAACAAAGTCAGAAGATGGTCATTGTCCCCCTGTATGCCATTCCCATTTCTCAGCTTCCAGCAACAGGAAAAAAACCTACAACTAATTCTTCTACTCATATTGCAAGTGCTATAGAGGTGATAAAGACACTGGAGAACATGTCCATCTAGTCAAAAGAGATCAAGACTTTGCAAGATCAACTCAAATCTCTAGAAGTACAGAAATACAAAGCTAAAGCTTCTCATATCACTGAAATGCAGAAATAATAGAGATTGTTGGAGAAGTTGTAGAAGGTAGAAAGGGATACCTCAATTGTTCATATCTTGGCCCAAGCTAAGGAATCTATTTGGATGGGTATACTAGACAATATGAATGAGATTTGGCCTTCTATCCAAATCATTTTTGAGCAGAAGGAATTGATAGAAAAAGCTACAGAAACCATTGTTCAGGGAAGGGAGAAGCTTGGACAAATGCCCATAGAAGCCTTTAACATTATCAGATTCCTAAATTCTAATTCAAAATACATTCGTGAAGAATTATGAATCAGTCACAGAACTACCACTATTTTCAAACTCAAGAAAGTTTTGACTAAGAGGAACTTTATTGATTAGTTGGAAGAAAGATGTGAAACATTAGAGCTACAAGTAAATAGTCTTTTTAATAGAATTGAAGCATTGATCTAGAAAGGACTACTCATCGTTTATGTAATAAATGATAAATTGACCACTCATGAAGACTATGTCCTGAAGATGAATGAAATGGCCAAAAGTGATATCAAGTTCAGTGGTATAAAGGGAATTATGATAGCCAAGGCATTTTTGGAAACCATGTCAAATGATTTCTAGATATAGAATGAGGTAAAACACGTTTTTACAGTGAAGCCAACTTTTCCCAAATACACAGAGGTAGATGAAATTTACTGGAGGGTGATTAAATTAACCATAACATATGAAAAGAGATCTGAAGAGTTTTGTGATTTACTAGATTGAAGAGGTAATTCAGGTGCAGTAAGATAGTGGCCAACAGATCATCCAGCATGATAGTTAGCTTGACTCAGCAACTGAATCCACCAAATCAGAGCCACTTTTCCTTCCAATTGTATACGTGACCTATGTTTATGCTAGAGATAAATATTATTGTTTATAATCAGGCTAATAATACATTGTCGGTTTTGACAGTGTTTTTGTAATTATTTTGTATAAATACTTCACTGTTTGAAGTATTAGGGTTGATTTCTGAATATAATTTCTTTTGAATATTGTAATTTTTCAAAGCACTAGGCATCAATAATACAGGGACCTTTCAGAGGATTCATGTGGTGTACCAAATGGTGATGTGTTTCTTCTGTTTATTTGTTTAAACATTTTTTTTCTTTCTCTGTTATTCTAAAAATCTCAATACTTAATAGAAACTGTGATAAATAGGATTTGTTATTTAGAGAACCCTATTCTGGCAGTTAGTAATTTTCATGTTTTCTGTTGAAGTCAAATTAAGGAATTCTTAATTATTCCTTAATTTCTACTGAGCCTTACACTTCTTCTATTTCACAATCCATTTAATTTTTGAAAAGATCCAAATAGTGCAACCTAGCTTTCCCTGTGAAAAATCCTCTAAAAATTTGATTCAAAATCCAGTTTAATTTATAGACTCCATAGCCCAATGGAATTATGACAGTTTAATCAACCAAACAATTCAAATCAAAACAATCAGTATAGTAATAACTAACCTAAAATTCACATAAAACAAAGCTAAATTTTACAGAGAGATCCCTATCTGAAGCTGGTAGGGCTAGATCCCAGGGTCTAAAGTGGTTTTGATGTTGTCTTATGTGTTTACAACCTCAACCTATAAAATACAGAATGACAACAAAATTCATGCTTGTTTAGGGCCTGGTGATAAAGTGTGGATTGTAGTAAAGCCTGAGGAATCTTGGATTGGTTTTGTTGTGAGTCCCATGTTCGTGCTTGGAATATGGCACACTAATGATTGGTTGAAAGAAAAATTTTGTTTATCCAATCTATGGTTGTGTGGTTCATGGAATTCATAGATCTAGTTGGCTTATGCACTCATTAATAAGATATCTTTCCCCTTAGTATTTAATGTGTAAATATACGGGTTCATATGTGATTCTTATGGTTTTTATATCCTTGTTATTTTTGTTGGTTATATGCTAGTTATAAGTATGTTTCACGAAAGACATGATGTATGGATCTCATCACGTTTTGATTTGAAAATGAATGTATAGTGAAAATATGACCTAATATATGACAATATAACTATTCTAATAGAGAAACAATGCTTCTTTATGACTCTTAGATAAGTACGAGACCCCTATGCTCAGATTTGTTATTATGACCTATAGATTACATATTTGTGACATGTTTGACAAAATGATTGCCATGGCTATTAGGGGTTATAATAAGTACCTGTAACAATGATTTCATTAGTAAACTTAGTTCATTGTTATTTATCATTTCTGAAAGTTTCATGAACCCCTGGGTAGCTGCCTGAGACCTAGCCCTAAAAACGTGGCAGAGAATCTGGGGTCCCTCACTTAGAAATGGCTAAAAGAGTCCACAGTCATTGGAATGCATTTTTTTGGGAGTAACTATAATGCCTCAGTGACATGCATGGCTTGTCATGGGAGTGGCTAAGGGTTTAGATCATTTAAATGTCAATTCATCTTAGGGGTTGGTCACCTGGAAAGGTTGGTTGGCTCCTGAAGGTTTTGTAGCGGCGTGGAAGGTGAGAATAATTTTATTTTGTCAGTTCCACTTTCTTAACTGCACATGGGGAGTTGAATCACATCATAGTATCCTCTCATCACATGCTTACCCCAACGGACCGGTTTACTTGGGTAAATGTGGGAGGAGGGTGTTACAAATAACTAAATGGATAACACTTTAACTATCATAGAATACATTCACCTTTTCCTATGGTTTTCCAAAATCACCCAATAGACGCTTTAACCAAATTTCCTCCTTTCATCCATGTGAGACAATTATATATATTTATTCAGTAGTGATTAGTGTTATTTTTTTATGAAATTTCTGTGCACAAACCAAAGCATTGTAGGGTAAAAAAATCTAGCGCATGTTAGATTTGTTTCTACCAGAAACACAAACATTTTAGGGTAAAACATATATAGCTCCTACTAGATTTGTTTCTCACACAAAGACAAGCATTGTATGGTAAAAAAATGTAATGTAAGGAAAAACAAAAGAGCATTGCACGGTAAAATAAAAAAACAAAAACATTGTAAAAAAAAAAAAAATCTAACATGGGCTAGATTTGTTTCTAGAAAAAATGCAAACATTGCAAGGTAACAAAAACACAAGAATCCAAGGTTAGAATCCATGGTAAACAAAATCTAGTGCATGTTAGACTATTTCTGGCACAAGTACAAGCATTTCAAGGTAAAAAAAAAATCTAGTTCATGCGAGATTTGTTTTAAGCACAAACAAAAAAGCATCATAGTGCCAGAAAAAAATATAGCAAGTGATAGATTTGTTTACACCACAAACAACAATGTCGAAAACTAAAATAAATATAACATTTATTAGATTTCCTTCTAGCATAAACATAGGCTTTCCAAGGTAAAACAAATATAGCATGTGCTAGAAATATTTCCAGTAGAAAAACAAGCATTGCAAGGTAAAGTAAATCTAGCTCACCCTCTCTTTCCTTTTAGCAAAAACATAAGAAATGCAGAGTCAAACAAATATAGTACGCATTATTTCATGGTAAAAGGAAATTAACATGTGTTATATTTCCTTCTAGCAAGAAAATAAGCATTGCAAGCTAAAACAAGTTTATCATGCGTTAGATTTATTTTTATCACAAATGAAAAATCATTGCATGACACATGATATATTTGTTTTTAGCACAAACAAAAGTTTTGTAGTATAAAACAAATTTAGCATGTTCTATATATATTTACAGCACAAACACAAGAATTGTAGGGTTAAACAAATCTAGTGCTTGCTAAAGTTATTTTTAGCACAAATATAGGAATTATAGAGTAAAATAAATATAGTGTAAGAAAAATGCAAGATCATTGCAGGGTAAAACAATAACAAAAACACAAACATTACAAAGTAAAACAAATCTAGTGTGTGTTAAATTTGTTTCCAGCATAAATTCAAGCATTGCAAGGTAAAAAAATCCACCGTGTGTTAGATTTATTTCTAGAAAAAACTCAACCATTGCAAGATAAAATGGATCTAACAGACACTAGAATTATTTTTAGCACAAACACAAGAATTTCAGTGTAAAAAACTATAGTCCATTTGGATTTGTTTCTACCACAAACACAAGCATTGCAAGGTAAAACAAATCTAGCATGTGTTAGATTTATTTCCATCACAAACATTAGCATTGTTAGGTGAAAAAAAAAACTGACATGCGTTAGATTTTTTTGTATAAAAAACATGAAAAGAAAACTTTCTTATGCTAGATTTCCTTCTAGCACAAAAAGAAAATTCACAAAAGAAAAATCATTGTAGGGTAAAGCAAATTTAAAACACATTGGATTTATTTTTAGCACAAACAAAAGTTTTTTCGAGTAAATTAAATCTAGCGTGCGCTATATTTATTTATAGCACAAATACAAGCATTGTAGGGTCAAATGAATCTAGTTCCCCCTCATTTTTTTTTCTAGCAGAAAGACAAGCATTTTTTAGTAAAATAAATCTAGCGTAAGGAAAAACAAAAGCACATTGCAGGGAAGAAGAGACACAAACATAAGTATTGCAAGATAAAATAGATCTAGCATGTTTTAAATTTTTTTCCAACATAAATGTTGGCATTGCAATGTAAAACAAATATTGCATGTGTTAGACTTTTTCCAGCACAAACATAAACATTGCAAGGTTAAACAAAACTAGCGCACCCTAGACTTTTTTTAGCCCAACAAAAGCATTGCAAAGTAAAACAAATCTAATGCATGCTAGATTTTTTTCCTACACAAACAAGCATTGCAAGGTAAAATAAATATAGTGCACCCTTAGTTTGTTTTTAGCACAAGAGGAAAAGCATTGTATGGCTAGAAACAATGATAACACATGGTATATTTGTTTGTAGCACAAACACCAACACTGAAAATTAAAATGAATATAACACGTCTTATATTTCCTTCTATCGTAAACACACATTGTAATTTCAAACCAAATGAATTTCTATAGGTCAATATGTATGTTAGTAAGATTGAATAACATGTGTGATTCTATGTTCAAGTGTATATAAATTTAAAGAATGAATTAAGACATTATTTATTAATATTTCGTATTCGTGTTTGCTACAATTGTTTTTGGAAATTGTGGAACCAAGTATATCATCAATTCCATGTAAAGTAGAGAAAATAAAATGGAAAACAAGTGATACACAAACAATGCCTCCTTCAGCTAGTATGGTGGTTTTATATATTATATATAATCCATTATAAATTATTAGATTAGCTAGTCCCATCAAATTTTAATAAAACATTGTATGACAATGTAAAAAAATAGATTTCCTTCTAGCACAAATATAAGCATTGCAAGGTAAAATAAATCTAGAATGTGTTAAATTTCTCTATTGAACAAACACAATAATTATCAAGGAATTTAGACTTCTGTGATCCATAGCATTTGTTTAGAAACTTTTTGGCGAAATCACATAATTGATCATTTGTCGACTCGTTTCGAACCAACTAGTGTGGTTCATCGTCAGGACAAGTTGAAGAAACAGATCCAGTTT
>APFE031182724.1:82029-153342 GCA_000404065.3 Pinus taeda
ATATTAATATTAATTTAGTTAAAGGAGGTCTGACTGGGGTTCTTAAGTTGAAAAATAGCCGTTAGGCTTTTTAGCCGTTGGAGTCTCCGCTTAGACTATTTAACATGCTAAACTGGATCTGTTTGTTCAACTTGTCTTGATGATGAACCACACTAGTTGGTTCGAAACGCATCGACAAATGATCAATTATGTGATTTCGCCAAAAAGTTTCTAAACAAACACAATAATTGTAAGGTAAGTAAAACAAGTGTATCCCACACTAGATTTGTTTCTAGCAAAAACAAAACCATTGCATGGTAAAATCAATCTAACACATGGTAGATTTCTTTCTATCATAAACATAAGCAATCGAAGGTAAAAAAATATAACATGGATTAGATTTTTTTGAGACAAACATAAGCATTATAAGGTAAAATAAATATAGCATGTGTTAGAATTTTTTCTAGTATAAACACAAGTATTGCAAACTAAAATAAATCTAGAGCATGATAGATTTTCTTTTAGCACAAGTACAAGCATGTTACAAATCCATTTGGGCACATCAACCCCAACCTACATATCAATACTCTTAGCGTCCATCAAACCCTAATTCAATTGTTACATGCCCTAAAGAATTCAACCATCAGAATGCATAGCTTCCCAAGAAGTTTCATGACTAAAATCATCCAAAAACTTCCTCTATGAAGATCAGCACAGGCAGGCCTTCATTAGGGTGCACTGCAATGCAAACCATACATTGATAGGCTATAATGCAGTGCACTTGGTCCCTCTTTAGCCTGCACTGGGTGAATTTGAGTGAAAGTGCATTGGGGTTTGGGAATATTCTTATTCATTGGATGCATCTAGAAGTTTCCCAATTTTATCTACTCCTTTGAGCTTGTATTTGGACGAGGAAGGGAGTTAAGGAACATCAATCCTTGTATCTCTTCCTCCATGGAACTAAATTCTAAGTTT
Source organism: Pinus taeda (assembly GCA_000404065.3). Taxonomy (NCBI): domain Eukaryota; kingdom Viridiplantae; phylum Streptophyta; class Pinopsida; order Pinales; family Pinaceae; genus Pinus; species Pinus taeda. The sequence goes on from APFE031182724.1 coordinate 82,984, forward strand.
GGGAGGGTATTCATTATCACCATTTATGGCATAACTTCCTTCATTCACCTATAAAAAGACCACTCATCTAAGTGATCAAATGATGGAAATTATTGAATTATAGGGAGATGTTGTTAGTATGAGACTTGGGTTGATTTCAAGTATTGTAATGATGTCAAAATGTCTTGCTTGTTATGAGGAGAGGATGGGATTGAACTGGAGGAGTGATGCTGAATCGAGCAAACTAGGTTGTAACTCTTCCTTTTACTAATAAAGTGTTCAAAGCTTTTTCCATATGAATGTGTTATTCATTTATCCTTTCATATGTGTACCATGTACTTGATTCCATGCTATGTTTAATCGATAGATCATTATCATATGCTTTGATCAGTTTTTGTCTTCTGTCTGTGTGCAGGTACTCTTCATGTGGATCAAGTATGGAGAGGAGTGACAGAATTGATCAAGGGAGATAACGAGTAAGCTAAAGCTATAGGTAGGCTTCTTTACCTCTTATTTAATCTGTTGATCATATAAAAAGTAGAGAATGCTTTGCACTGTTGTTCTAGAATTAACTACTAGTCTAGGGGTTTAAGCTTTTATCCATAGACACTAAAACTTCCCAAAACAAATTGATGACTCCGCTAGGGAGTGATCATCCATATTAATAGCTTATTAGCCTCTTAAGATATTTCTACATACTGTACTTATGGTCATTGATTGAATTTCAGTCTTCTTTCATTGAAAATTGAGCCAAAATTGTGCCAAATTGTATTAAAAATTGCTTACTATCACCAGCGCAGCTCAATGAAGGACATAGTGCACTGCAATGCACTTCTTGCATTGATCTAGTGTGCTTCAGTGCACTATCTCTCACTACTGCCTGTGCTGATCCCTTGAGGGTTAGTTTCCCATCTAGGAGCTGAATTTTATGAGCCAATTTTCTTGTGTTTGAATGATTTGTTGAATGTAAATGATGTCTTGTCTCTAAAAAGAGTGTTCCATCTCCTTACCTGGCCCTACTTAGACTGGAATTAATAAATGTTTCTTATGTATTTACTTTGTCATTTTCAATCTATAGTCGAAAGTTAGTTTTTTGATCAATTGATCTTTAACAAAAGAAAGTGTCGTAAAATCATCTTTTCCCTCGAAAATTGAATTTTTTTCAAATATTCATTCATGAAATATTGATTGATTGATGCATGCAAATGATTAGTATTTTCGTTGAAAGTGTCGTAATTCCTCATTTCTTTGAAAATGAAAGTTTCGTAAAGTCTTCCTTTCCTTGAAAATAAATTGTCGCAAACTCGTCATTTTTATGAAAAGAGTTTATTGATCAATTGTGCATTAGTTTTCCTTTTTGTTCATTCACATTAAGGGAAACTGAAAAGAAATACATGCATGTTGCATTGAAAAATTTGTGTGTGCTGATAAGGAATAGTGTAGGGAATTTGCATTTAGATTGTGCTCTTTGCTCTTTGATCGAAAGAAATTTGATTGCTCTATCCCTAAGTAGCTAGGATTTTCATCATTAAATTGAATGGAAAGAATGCCTATAATGATAGTTGCATTCCTAGGAATTTCATAATACATCACATGGTGAACTTGAAAGGAAAGTTCCTGAGCAAGATTAACTTAAAATAAACATCAATTTACCTAATGGAGCATTTTCATTAATGTAAACATTTAGTGGTTCTAGGCTAGAGACGTGTTCCAACGTCATAAAACAAAGTAGTTGTCGCTAACTTATCTGCAATACATCCTAAGTGTGATACCTCATTCTACATACATAAGTATATCGTAGCTCGTCCACATACCTTCGGGTATATAGGGCGGTGTTACAATACGTAAAGTATATGGGATTGCTTTCATTGTGCATTTTTGCATTAGACAGTGCTTATACGGACTGGGCCTCCATGTATCTTCGTGTATATATGGGAGGAAAACTCTAGGTTGTTATCCATCCTTATGTAACTGAGTCAGCCACCTTGTAAATTGTGATACACCGAACACAACATTCTGGGAGATTTCTTGCTTGTACTTCTTGGTTCGCCAGGAGGTATTCTGCAGTTCACAGTTGCTTGGTAAACCTTTTGCCTAGTATACCTCTTTTTTTTTTATTTCTTTTTTGATAATAAAATTAATCAACAATCATGGAGGAACATCAACCCATAGCCCATCATTCACAAAGAACAATGAGCAAACCGCCTTTGCCTCCTGAAGCGACACCAATTTGGGAAAAGGGGTCTCTCTTAACTGAGTCTCGTACATCAAGAACTCCAAGGTCTTCATCTGAGTCACCTGAAACATCTATTTCCGTAAGTAGAGAGACTCCAATTAATACAACTATTTCTGGTACATCCATTCCTGAAGAAGAAGTTTCATAACCACCTGAGGACATTAGCACTAATCCTAGTGAAACAATAACCGAAGTTGTTCAACCATAAGTTGATCTTCAACTTGAAATTTCTCAACAAGAAAGTACTTCTAAAGTTGAATCAATTCACCTAGAAGTTAATCCAGAATCTATCCCAGTTCAAACAGAAGTTACATCTGAACATGAAGTTGCTCAGGAACCTCCTACTGAAATTGTTGTTCATTTACTTGAACATTTGGACTTCGAACTTGAAAATTCAGAAGTTGTTTCTTTACCGAAAGATGATCAATCGGTTACCCTTCAAACATCAGTATCTATTGAAACTTCAACTTCAGCAACACCATAAATCTTTTACAAACCTGATGGTGAATTTCTTCCACTAGGTTTGATTTCCACAAAGGAGGAATTATAAGAATATTCCACTCCTGGAACCCTGTTTCACTTTGGAATTGGGCTTTATCTTTACCCTAATACTCTTGATTTATTTGCTTCATTTGATCCTGCTTCTTTTCAAGTACCCATCGAATCTTTAGGTCAACTTTTCGATCAGTTAACTATGGCTGAACAGCCGTCAACATCTCAGATTGTATCATGTGATGCAGCTATAGTAGAATATTCTGTTGTAACATCTTCAATGTTTTCTACCACACCTAAGTCACACCTGTATGGTGAATCATCCATCTCGGTTGGTTACCAATCATTGTCTAGAACCCACTCAAGGGTTGCTTCTACACCATGGTCATCACCCATGTCCTCAACCGGAATTTTACCTGGTTCTTCTCTAATAGGAACTCAACAAATTAATCCTGCATATCAGTATCAAGTGGGGCAATCTGGTCAACAAAGAACTATGTATCCATTAAATACTGGATTGCCACCATATGGAGAGAAATATGCTTATTCACTGTATCCTCCTTATTCCAGGGAACTACCATATGGTAATATCCCACTGTATTCAAGTCAACCTAGAATTAGGGTTTATCAATGGCAACCAACAATGCCAATTCAACCAAGGCTTGTGTATCCAACACAACCAATGCAAATTGTGTCAGGTATTCCTACTACACCTGTTGTTACTATTGTACCATAGTCAAAAGTTCAAACTGTTGTATCTCATCCTATTCAAATTGATCCTTCTACTTTGCAATCACAAGTTTAAAGTCAAGAAGTTCAAATTCCTCAAGTTGTTGTACAACAACCACTTGTTTATGGAGTTCAACAACAACCTTAGGTTAGTGTACCCTTATCTAGACTAACCCAAGCTTACACTGGTATAGTTTATTCACAACCTATCCAAGCTTTCATTGATGGACAATAAAAACACATGAATCCACAACAGTTGTACCAACAACAAAAATAGTTAATTCAACAACCATGGCGAATTCAATTTCAACAAGCCAAATTTTAGCAGTTCCAACCTTAGTTTGGAATTTTTTCACAAGCTCAACCTGGTTTTGGTCAATCTCAAGCTTACCAAGGTCTTGGTCAACAAGGCTTTCCAGGTTATGGACAACCACAAATTCAACCTAGTTATCAACAACCACCTTATACTGGTTTTGTTCAACAACCATACCATGGTTACCAAATGTAGATGCCCTATGTCGGTATGCAAAGACCTATTGCTCAGGAAATTCCATCATATCCTGGGTATGCTCAACCTAAATTGAATTGATAGTTTCCATTTGTAGAAAATTTTGAATTACCAGATTTAAATTGGCTCACTAATGATCCAATCTTATATGTACCTTGGTGTTGGTAATTCTGCAAAAGTTACCATCTGACATTCTAAAGTTTAACGGAAATCCTGGAGAAGACCCATCAAATCATGTTATGACCTTTCATTTGTGGTTTTCATCTAACTCCTTAAATGACGATTTGGTCAGACTTTGTCTTTTCCAAAGAACACTTACTGGTCTAGTTGCTAAATGGTACATTGAATTACCAAGAGCTTATTTTGATAACTTCACCACTTTAGACACTACGTTTTTGACCCACTTCCAATTACCTATTAGATACGAGACTAGAATGGAACTCCTAACCAAATTTAAACAGACTACTGCTACCCATATATCAAATCATATTCATGAGTGGCAGTGTTGTCATCGAATGGTTAAGACATATGTTCCCAATCAGCTTTTAGCTGAGTGGTTCATAAAATCATTGTTTCCATGAATCACTGAAGATGTGGAAAAAGGTGGAGTTGTCACAGAAGAGCAAGTCATTTCTCATGCCCAATACTTGGATTTGATTTACACACAATCTGGCATGCTTTATAATAAAATTCACAATGCACCTCAATCAACTTTCATTGTTCCACCTCCTCCACAATTGAGTAAGAACTCTCATGCTGGTGACGGTGTGATCAGTTATTCAAGCACACAATCAGTAGGAAAACCATCTGGTCAAACTCTTACTGTTTCCAATCAAACTACCAATGCATCAAAATATTCTTGCCTTCAAGATTAATGTCATGTCATCTGACAAAGGCAAATTCCAAAGCAACCAGCAATCAAGAAAAAGGAGAAGAACTAAAGAAAACAAGAAAATTCCCCTCTAGAGAAATCATCTGATTCCTTTATCGTGGCAAGGAAACCTCATTATCCATGTCTAATATGTAATGATGAGCACTATACAAGATATTATCCACATCGATCTGAGGTCTCTAAACTTTTAAAGACTTCAAACACATCAATAGTGTTGACAGATCCGTTTCTAATCATGGAAACACATTTGGTTGCAACAGAACATGCTTCCACATCCCAAGTACTGATGTTATCCATCACAAAGCCACAAAACGATGTTTTGGTGTCAACAAGAAACAAATATTATGGAAATCTGTCATCGTCGAATAATCAGGCCACTGATTAACCTATTCCTTTGACTTCGACTTCATTTGAAGTTGTTCCACCCGTTGTACGTGAATTGACAATGAAACCACCAAAGGGAGTTATGCACAAATCGATATTCAACCCTCGGGCTCAAGAAACTCAAAACTATAACATAGTAGAAGATCTTGCTCAATCACCTTCAGCTATGTCGACACTCGAGGTGTTGCAAAACTGTCCCTCCCAGAAACAAGCTTTATTGTTAGCAACAAGTGGAATATATCCTATTTAACCATGCAGGATATTCACCACAGTTACCAGTGCAATTAGCTTTCCTAATCCAAGTAAAAGCTCTTAATAAGACTGTTCATAATTTGAACTATTATTTATGATGGGGAATCTACTCGTATTATGTCCATGAGTTGTTGGAAAACACTTGGTTCACCATCGTTGTCACGATTACCAACCACGTTGAAAGCTTTTGATGGAAGAACATATACTCCATGTGGGATTTTGAGTAACCTGCAAATTGAACTAAGGGGCAAAACAATTACTGTTGAAGTTGAGGTAGTTGATAGACCACTCGATTACAACATTTTACTAGGAAGGCCTTGGGTATTTGCTATGTTTGTTGTGGTTTCCACATGCTTTCGTACTATTTCATTCCCTTTTAAGGGTGGAATCACATTCATTGATAAGCTAGCCTTCATTACCAATAGTTCACAGGCTACAGGAAGCATTTTGTTGGTACACGGACCCTGCTATCACTTCAAAGTGTTGGAGTAGGTCTCTTGAAAGATCCTTCCCTAATGGGTACTTTTACCCTCCCATCACCATCTGATTTGGCAGAAGTGGCAAGAGTAGAGACTTGCAACATGATTTCCTCCACCTCATCTGATTTGACGAGGATTTCCAACCAAATTGAAGTTGATAGTAATCTTAAGGTGTTGTCATTAAGTCCCATTGAATTATCATAGAAATCAATATTTCGGGTTTGTGTGGCAAACCCAAATCCGCACTCAACTTTTGTATGGGTATATAGATCATTACAATATGGTACCTCTTCAAATCCTTTTTCATGTATACATTCTACAGCCGAAGGAATCATCCAATCAATAATGATAGGAGAGGAACCGTGGGGATATTATCATCATCATTCCCACCTTCCAGATGACATCAAAGATTATTCCAATGAACTAAACCACCCATCAATTGTTGATTTCTTGTTGAATTCTATCAGAGTAGATACTGTAGATTTTGAAACATAGAAGAAACAATTTCTATAAACATTTTGACCAAGCCTAACATTGTAGAGAACATTCATGTCGAAAAATCTTGTTCTCCATCGGAACTTGATAATTACCGTGTTCTATTTCATGAATTTAGAAATATTTTTGCATGGTCTTATGAGTAGATGATAGGAATTGGCTCAAGCATTGTTGAACATGAGATTAAAATGTACCCTGATGTCAAACTAGTGTGATAGCCGCTTCAACCTATTCATCCTAAGAAAGTCATTGCCATTAAAGTAGAGGTTGAAAAACTTTTGCGTGCTAGCTTCATTTTCCTTGTACCTCTTATCGACTGGGTATCTAACATTGTTCCACTTATGAAAAACAAGGGAAAATCCGAGTGTGTATCGATTATAGGAATGTAAATCAAGCATGTCTGAAAGACAATTATCCTACACCCTTTATTGGCTAGATCATTGACGAATGTGTCGGATGTGAAATCGTTTCGTTCATGGATGGATTTTTTGGCTACAACCAAATCAATATCCACCCACAAGAGCAATATAAAACAACTTTTATTTGTCCTTAGGACACATTCACCTATAGAAAGTTACCTTTTGGTTTGAAGAATGCAGGGGCTACATTTCAGAGGGCAATCAGTTATGCCTTCCATGACATCAATCACATTGTTCAACCTTATCTTGATAATTTACTTGCTCATTCATGAAAGCGGTCTGATCACCCGCAACATTTGAGAGCAATATTTTTACGGTTTCAACACTACAAGATAAGATTCAATCCACACAAGTGTGTGTTTTGTGTTGGCTCTAGTCGATTTCTTGGATTCGTAGTCTCAAAAGATGGAATTCGACTCAATCCAATTAAGGTTCAGGCAATCCTTAACTTGCCTCCACCTTCAAACTTATTATAGTTACAGAGACTTCAAGGGAAGGAAAACGTTTTGAGGAGGTTCATTCCAAACTATGCTAAGTTGGCTAAAGGTTTTATGCGTCTATTGAGGAAATAGGTACCCTTCCATTGGAATCAGGTTGTGCAAGCTTCCTCTGATTCTTTTAAAGATTCCCTGATTAGAGCATCATTAATGTATGCCCCAAGCTATCAAAAATACTATTACCTATATCTCACTGCTGCAGACACAACCATTGGTATGGTTTTAGTCCAAGAAGAAAGTGGAGTTGAACATCCTATTTACTACTTGAGTTGTAATCTCAACGATATAGAAAGTAAGTATTCCTATGTCGAAAAGTTAGCTTTGGCAGCCATTCAAGCTATACAGATATTTCGTCATTACATTCTCCTCCATAAGACTACCATTATATCGGATTGCAACTCTATGACATACATTTTGTCACATCAATTGCTGGGAGGCAAATATTCAAAATGGATAGTTATTTTGTAGGAGTTTGATTTGGTATTCATCAAATCTAAATCAAAGAAATCTCTTGTCTTTTCCGAGTTACTTTGCGATCTTCCCTCATCCTCCAATGATTTAACATCAGAAGGATCAATCTTGGATGAGTATTTGTTTCTTATCTTGTCAAGTGATCCATGGTATGGAGATATACTGGTCTATCTCCAGACCCAAGCTTTGTGGCCTATTACCTCTCACTCTGAACAGTGATGTACTCAATACCAAGCCAAAGATTATCTGATCATTGGTGATACACTTTATCGTTGTGGTGTCAATATGATTTTACATAGGTGCCTCACTCATGAGGAAGCTGAAAAAGCTTTGAATGAATATCATTCAGGTGCTTGTGGTGGACATTTATCTGGTTATGTTACCACATAGAGAATTATCCGTGTTGGTTACTTCAGGCCAACCATATTCAAAGATTGCATTATTGTTGTCAGAAGTTGCCATGCTTGCTAGTATTTGACCGAAAAACTAGATTACCACCTGCACAACTGCATCTAGTCGTTGTTGTTGACCCATTCACCAAATGGGGCATTGACTTTATGACATGTAACCCCACCTCGGCCAGGGGGCATGGGTATATTATAGTCATCGTTGACTATTTTACCAAATGGGCCAAGGCGATTGTAACATTGAACAATAGTGGAGAAATGACTGCTTTATTTTTCTTCAACCATGTGGTTGTCAGGTTTGGTGTAACACAAGCCATAGTTATAGATCATGATCACATTTTCGCAATCACATGATGGTTGAATTTACCACCAAGTTAGGACTGTCACATGATAGTTCTACTCCATACTACCTGCAATTTAATGGACAATTTGAGGCTATCAACAAAGTCCTTAAGCGCATGTTGCAAACAATGATTGGATTTCATAAAAGAAAATGGCATTTAATCTTTTACTTGGCTCTGTAGGCATATCGAACCTCGGTGAGAAATGCGACCATATTTACACCCTTTCAATTGTTGTATGGTTTGGAAGCAGTCTTACCAATCCAATGTGAAATATCCTCTCTCAAACTCGCGATTGACCTACTACCTGACACTTCTGAAGAAGAAGCGTGTTTCTTAGACTTAATCCATTTGGATGAAACTCATCGTGATGCCACATTAGCTAACGAAGCGCACAAGAAATGTATTAAGGCACAATATTATAAAAATGTCAAGCCTCGTGTCTTCTCAAAAGGTGACCTGATCTTGCTTTACAATCAGGAGTCTGATAAACTTGGTGTAGGAAAATTTGAACCACTTTGGATGGGCCCTTATAATGTTAAGGGTGTTTTGACGAAAGGTGCCTATGAGTTAGTGGACTATGATGGGATTCCATTGTCGCAGCTCTGAAATGGGTTGTACCTTAAACCTTACTATGCTTAGTTAAGTGTAGTAAAACTCATTGTATATATGCTTTGATTGCATGTGTGTGTGTGTTTTTTTTATAGTTCTTATTTGGTTAAATAATCCACTTTACATTTGTTGTAGATTTCAAACTTTTCGAAACCATTTGTTGGTTACACCAATGGGGCTAGTTGTAGTATGTAGAATCTATCCTCTGCGGCATGGGCCATTTTCGTTCCAAGCAGTCATTTAATGAGTTTTAGATGGATTTTTATGGTCGATTGACGAACAAAATTCTTGAGTATAGTGCATTGATTGAACTTCTCTCTAGTCCCATTTCACTTGGCATACGCCGAATCATCATTAGGCTATATTCACAACTCATTGTACTACAACTTATTTTTGTTTATACCATCCAAAACCCAGCAATTCATCGCATGTTCCTTAGAGTTTGTATTTTGGAAAGGTATTTTGATTTTATTCAATATCATCATATTTCCAGAAATCTAAACACATTAACTGATTCTCTAGAGAATTATGTGTTAAATATACATTTGCGACATATGTAAAGTGAATATTTTCAATTCACATCATCAGTTGAATAGGATTGCATCACTTAACCGTAATAAAACTCTGAAAGTAAAATAGATAGTTGTTTTAAAAGTTTTTACAAAGAGTTTGTGTCCAAGACAAAAATTGGTCATCTGACCCAAAACCTCAAAATGTAAGAAGAAAACATCTAAGTAAACTAGTGTTGCCCATGATAACAGGTCATAGCCTATGCTATCATGTGTAAAAGTCTCATCCAATGACTCGGCATACCAATGGTGTGGGGCTGTAGTCGCATAGGCAACTCCTCGATCCGGACATCTAGAGTGCCTAGGGTCAAACCCTCTATGTGGTCCTGTAACTCAGCCAATGTCTTGGCTAAATCTAAGTCTCAGAGAATTTCTCTCATAATAGGTCTTTGTGTTGGCCCACCTGCCTCTCATTAGTGCCCCACTGGTCAAACAGATCCAACATCTGCATACATAAAAAATGTTTCTCTAGTCTTGGAGTTAATCAAAAAACACAAAAAAACGTAGAAAGTTTAAAATCAAAAGCACTTTGGTCAAAAAATTTACCTATAGAACTCCATTGTGCTCCAACTAGTAACATCAAGTTTGGATCTCCACAGAAATCCATTCCTGAAAATGGATACTCTACGATGGCCATATCATGTCAATCAAACCACTCAAAGAATGCAGGGTTAAAAGAGATCAATGATTGAGCAGCATCTCTAGCCATAAGATCTACCCATGTCTACATCCATGGATCTTTAGGTCCAAATACACCTAGTGAAACAAGTTGTGGCTGCATAAGTGGAATTCTCTCCAAGGCGAAAGAAATCAGGATCGACCCATAGCCAAAATTCTTTGTCTTTCTATTTTTCACCTTGGTCAATTGTTCTTTCGTAAATGAAAGAACTGCCTCACACTAGTTGAACACTTTTGGCTCTAAACACTCTAAAGCATACTACATGTATGATCTATTTTCCAAGTGTAGTGTTGTGCTACCAACCATTTTGGTGAGGGTGAAGAGGATCATCCTCAATGGTAAATCACTAACATCCTTGATGTTAATCTTGTTATCTCTGCTAGGTTGAGCACCTTCCTAGCAGAACTGTCATATATAGTCTCTCACTGATTCACCTCCTCTGACAAATCCTAATAGTGAGATGGGGGCACTCCGCCTTGACAGTCCAGTCAGAAAGTCAATGGTAAATGGGATCGCTTTGTCCCTAATGTGAAAGGCCTGATCAGTAGGATCCCATGAATGAACAAGGAAATGTAAAAACTCAATCTGCTGCCACATGCTAGATAGTCGGAAATACTTGAGTAATCCGCAATTCCTTAGGGCCTCAACCGTACCCTAATTATTTAGGGCAATCATATCTTGTTCTTCATGCTCTCGCTCTCTCCATATAATCACCATTTTGATTTGATGAATTGGGATAAAATAGTTGTGTAAAATTTGGTTTTGTGCACAGCGCACCCCTGCTTTAGAGATAGTGAACTGCAATGCATGCAACCTTCTATGTGTGTGCAATGTAGCGCACCTTTCAATATTGAAAGGGTGCGCTGATTCCATAGTTCAAAATTGAAACCCTAGGGGCCTCAAAAACTCAAAATTTTTGCTTAAAACTGAAAATAAATGGAACTAAATGAAAGAAAATAAATATAGCTCCTACCTGGTCCGGACGAAACGAGGAATGGTCCACTGGTTCTTCCACAATTAGCTTGTGAACTTTGAGGTAAAAACTACTCCAGAGCACCAAAATCGAAGGGTAAATATGAAATGGTAAAAATGAATGGTAAAACTTGTTTTATGTTTATTTCTTGCACATCAATTGAGTAAATATTAGTTTTTATTCATTTTATCCGTGAAACATGTATTTTTAATCTTTTTGATGGTGTTTTGAGCAACTTAACAATTGAAATGCAGAATATGACATGCTCAAATGTAAATTTAACATCTTTGACCATAAACCAAACTTTTATCTCTTTTTCAAGCTTTGTTAAAAACGAAAAAGGAACCCCCTTGGAGTCCTCTTTAAGCTCTTTTCAGGCTCTCTAAACATGAAAAGATTGTTGAGCACTTGTCTTTTCCATCTCGTCAAAGGTTAGGAAATGATATCTCTCTTGTATTATTTTACACTTTTTTGAACTTGAGAGATTAACTTATGAAAAAGAACTTGTGGAGTTTCCTTTTCGTCCCTTTTCAAACTCCCTAAACATGAAACGGACCGAGTTATCTTTCTTGTTAAACTCGTTAAAAACTTCAAAAATAGTGACAAACTTGTCCATCTAGACAAGATCGAGTTTCACCTTTGCTAGACTCGTTAAAGCATCAAATAGCAATGGATTCATCTGAAGGGTAAAATTATACAACAAGCATATGTTATCCTCCTTAAGCTTGATAAAAATAAACAGGTACTAGTCAACAATAACTAGGGAAAGTTGGAAAAAGGGGAAAACACTTTATGGTAGCAAGTCGCTCTTGAACATGACTCTTTCACCTCATCACCATGACTATGTGGGTTGGGTCATTCAGCTTGATGGTTATCACACTATTGGTCTATCATACCATCCATTACTTTGTTTTGGGTCAATGCTACCAATTCATCTAAGTGTCACAGACTTGTTCAAGAGAAGTCATTCAGTTCAAACTTCATCCTTTACAATACTATAAACCTTCATTTTCATGACCACCATTCTTGAACCTTCTGTTGTCAGTCAATTTTTCATCTCCAAAATCATTTACCTCATTTCGTGTTGTTGATGTGGGATACATCAAGGCCCTCCTATGACGAGTCGCTTCTTGTCAACATCAGCACATCATCCAAGAAGTTGACTTAGAAACACCCCTTCAGTCCCTTGAGGCTTGCATACAACAATGGCAGGTTTCTTGCTTTCAGTGATAGTTTGACATCACTGGCCTTCGACCAAAATACTTTGTATGGTGTTTAACATCAACTAATTTATTCACACCAAACAAAATGTATTATAGTACCTTGAGGGTCACTATAATTATCGTTGATTCCTCTCACGTCCGTTAACGGCTTACATCATTAGCTGGTAATCAGATAATGTCTTCCCATGTTCGACTTCAAAACATCTATTCACCTGGTTATACTTGTACTCGAGTGAAATATTAAATGAGATTAAAGACCCTGAATCTAGTTTCATCCATCCGGGCTGCAATATATTCAGGAGTACCATATCAAATGTACAATGGCCTTACATTCATGGTCATCCATTCATGGGTCTATATCTATAGACGACTATATTTGTACATGTAATGAAATTTTATAAGTTGAGAATGGGTATGCCTTCCCTCAACAAGTTCAGGAGAAAAATCAAATTATCATGATATATGTATTGTAATTGATGCAAGTTACCTTCCACTTTGAAACCTCCTCTCCACATGATAAAGCATTTCACTCGACATACATATTTATGACTTCATGCTTTAGGGGGCAACTGTTACAAATCCATTTGGCACATCAACCCCAACCTACACATCAATACTATTAGGGTCCATCAAAACCTAATTCAGTTGTTACATGCCCTAAAGAAGTCAACCATCAGAATTCCTAGTTCCCAAGAAGTTTCATGATTAAAATCATCCAAAAACTTCCTCTAAGAAGATCAGCTCAGGCAAGCCTTCATTAGGGTGCTGCAATGTACACCATACATTGATAGGGTGTTATGCAATGCACTTGGTCCCTCATTGGCCTGCGCTGGGTGAATTTGAGCGAAAATGCATTGGGGTTTGGGAATATTCTTATCCATTGGATGCATCTAGAAGTTTCCCAAGTTTATCTACTCCTTTGAGCTTGTATTTGGATGAGGAAGGTAGTTAAAGAACATCAATCGCTTTATCCCTTCCTCCATGGAACTAAATTCTAAGTTTGGGAGGGTATTCATTATCATAATTTATGGCATAATTTCCTTCATTCACCTATAAAAAGGCCACTCGTCTAAGTGATCAAGGGCTGTAAATTATTGAATTATAGGGAGATGTTGTTAGTATGAGACTTGGGTTGATTTCAAATATTGTAATGATGTCAAAATGTCTTGCTTGTTATGAGGAGAGGATGGGATTGAACTAGAGGAGTGATGCTGAATCGAGAAAATTGGGTTGTAACTCTTCCTTTTACTAATAAAGTGTTCAAAGCTTTTTCCATATGCTTATGTTATTGATTTATACTTTCATATATGTATCATGTACTTGATTCCATGCTATGTTTAATCAATAGATCATTATCATATGCTTTGATTGGTTTTTGTCTTATGTTTGTGTGCAGGTACTCTTCAAGTGGATTAAGTATGGGGAGGAGCAATAGAATTGATCAAGGGAGATAAGGAGTAAGTGAAAGCTACAGGTACACTTCTTTACCTCTTATTTAATCTCTTGATCATAGGAAAAGTAGATAATTCTTTGCACTGTTGTTATAGACTTAGTTACTATTCTAGGAGTTTTAGCGTTTATCCGCATATTTCTTTACATCATAAACACAAGCAATCGAAGGTAAAAAAATCTAACATGGATTAGATTTTTGAGAAAAGACATAAGAATTACAAGGTAAAATAAATATAGATTGTGTTAGAATTTTTCCAGTATAAACACAAGTATTACAAACTAAAATAAATCTAGAGCATGATAGATTTCCTTGTAGCACAAATACAAGCATTGTAAGGTAAAATAATTATATTCCACACTATATTTATTTCTAACATAAACACAAGAATTACAAGATAAAACAAATCTAATGTGTGTTGCTACATTTGTTTGTAACACAAGCACAAGCATTGAAAGGTGAAACAAATCTAACCCACCTTATATTTCCTTCTTGCGAAAGCACATACATTTCAAGGCATTTAAAATACAATTTCTCTTACAGTAGCAAGTTACTTTAATCCAATCAAGATTTTCCCAAAGCTTTCCTATATGATGTGTGTGAATGAAGAAGTGAGACAAAATTAAAATATGCAATCCCAAGCACATTCAAATTCAAAAGAAGGTGCCAATAGGCATACCTTTAAATTATAGATCCTTGTCTCTATTTGATGAAGCCATCTCTAGGAAGATCTTCTCTGAGATCTATGCTCCCAGATATCCTAGATCAGTTGCATATAGAGAAAAAAACCAATATGATATTCCTACAAAATAATATTAGTGCCAAACATGATATAGCAATCACATCAAATAACTTAAGGAACGAAAGATAGATAGTTGGGAAAATATCCATTACTATTTCTCTTTGAATGAACTCAAGCACATCGATGTGTATTATAAGCCTTCATCTTTAATTTTCTCCCTAAGTTGTACGTGCATTGCACAAGTTTATCATGGTTGTAACAGTGACAAAATTTGGACATAACTTCCTTCTTTATCTCTATTACTAGTGAAGAGCTTTGTTTATATCTAGATGCAATGAATTCAAGTAATGATCTCTCTCTCTCTCTCTCTCTCTCTCTCTATATATATATATAATATATATATATATATGTATATGTATATGTATAGTATATGTATATGTATATATATAATATATACATATACATATACATATACATATACATACACACACACACACACACACACACACACACACATAATATATATATATTATAGCTATTATATAGTATATGCATATGTATATGTATATGTGCATATGTATAATATATATATATAATATAATATATATATAATATATATATACAATACATATACATATACATATACATATATCTATATATATATATATATATATATATAAATATATAATTATATATATAATATATATATATATATATATATAATATATATATATATATCTAGAGAGAGAGAGAGAGAGAGAGAGAGAGAGATCATTATTTGAATTCATTGCATCTAGACACTTTTTTGAACATATCAAGGAAATGGTTAAGATAGACCAAATCAATAATTATTTTAATCAAAAATAATTATTTTCATCAATTTGGTCAATTTAGACTGAATATAAGCTTATCCAGTTCAATTACCACAATGTTACAAAGCTCTAGTGCAGAGAGACATTCATGGTCTTCTATTTTGATCTAGAACACTAGGGGGTAGCATTGATAGGATCTCTAATTTAGTTCCTACAACTGAGAAGGAGAATTGAACCCTCAAAAAAACAGTTTTCCAATGTTTCACCAGTCACAACTTCATCCTCCAACTTGGAAAAGGATTTAGCTTTCTTCTTGACCCTAGGGGCCGAATATTTGAGCTATAATATAAGGCAAGACAAATCTAGCACACATTCGATTTGTTTCTAGTATAAATAGAAGCACTGAAAAGTAACAAAAAATAAATCTCATGATAAAATTCGTTCAAACACAAACATAAAAATTGTATAGTAAACGAAATTTAGCCCATAGTATATTCATTTTTAGCACAAACAAAAGTATTACATTGTCAAAAGAATCTAGTGAATGACAGATTTCCTTCTAGAACAAACATAATCATTGTAAGGTAAGTCAAATCTAGCATGTTTTAGATTTGTTTATAGCACAAAAACAAGCATTGCAAGGTAAATAACACCTAACTCATCATTGGTATATTTGTTTGTAGCATAATCATAAACATCCAAGGTAAAACAAATATAACGTGCTTTAGATTTTTTTCTAGTATAAACAAAATCATTGCAAGGTAAAACAAATCTAGCATATGCTAGTTTTATTTTTAACACAAAAACAACATTGAAGGGTAAAAAAAATATAGTACATGCCATATTTATTTCAGCACAAACAAAAGATTACAGGGTTAAAAAAATATAGCACACACTAGATTTATTTCTACCACAAAAACAAACAGTGCAAGGAATATAACATCTAGCTCATTGTGAATTGAAAAAAACCCTAGCAACCGCTGCTCTGCCCTCTGCTGCAGATGTACAGACCTGCATCTCTGCAACCTGGTACCTTCCTCCCTGCACGGCACTGCTGGATCGCTAATCATCAAAAGTCTGGTCACTAACTAAAAATGGAAAGTCCGGTGGGAGGGACGAGGTCCGTTCCTCCCCCACCTTCTTCATCAAGGCCGGCAGACAACGCAGAGTCAACCATTCCCCTGTCCTCTTATTGCAAATCCATTGCACGATTTCAGAGCTCTGAACACGATCGCAGCCAAGAACAAAACAATGAAAACGTGGATATCCCGATCGCTGATGATCAAATTGACACAGATCTGGGTGCGTCACAACCAAAGGCGACGTCAACCACATGCATTCCAAAAGCTAAAGAACGAATTAAAGTAGAGCTACCAAGCCATCGTATCAATGGCGAAATACAGTATTTGAAAGATCATGCACTGATTGGTAACTTTCTGGGTTTCTGGCCTACTGAGAAGGCCCTTCATGGATGGATTGAATCCAAATGGAAGCCCAAAGGACAAGTCTCCCTGTTATTAGGACCCAAAGATTTCTTCACAGCTATTTTTCACTGCCTGGAAGACAAAACCAGAGTATTCGAAGGAGGCCCATACTTCTTCAACTCCTCGGGTCTCTTCCTTCATGACTGGAAGCCAAGATTCAACCTAGATACGGAAGATCTCAGTCATGCTCCAGTCTGGATTCGCTTGTATTCCCTGCCCACAGAATACTGGAAAGAAGAAACATTACAGGACATTGGTAACAGCATTGGCACCTTCATCAAAATAGTAGAGGACACCAAGTACCGAAGATTCACATCCTATGCCCGGATCTGTGTCCAGATGCAGCTCAAAAAAACCCTTGCAGACTCGGTAAGTCTCTTCCATGATGATTTTGAATGGCTTCAACCTTTAAACTATGAACACATTCCCTTTCGTTGTCGTAAGTGCCATGAGCATGGCCATCTCTTTTGGGAATGCCCCTTGAATACCCAGACCCATGCTGCTGTCAATGAAACTCCTAAAGATTCAGATGGTTTCACAAAAGTGACCTCCCGTCGAAGGCATGCAAAAAAGCATCCTGCTGCCCCCTCCAGCCCCAAAAAACCTGAATCCCAGAACCGTTTCCAAATCCTCACCCCTCGTGAAACCTCAGATAAGCCCTCACATGACCCTCAGTCTTCTCTTGCCCCTCCATCCTCCTCCAATCATCCCAATCCAAAGGTGGATCCATCTACCCCGTTGTCCTCAAAGCTCCCTCCATCCTTGGAAGAGAAAACCTTGGATTCAGCCGCAGGCCCTCAACCCTCAGACATGGACTTGGATGCGACCTTAGCTTTAAGTTTGTACGAAGGTAGCTCAGATGATCCTTAGAACACCCCTATCAATATGGAGGAAGATCCAGAGACTGTGAGTCTAGATGGGCTAGATATCCTCACGCTTGAAGCAGCATGTAAGCAGAAAGAATACAACTCCATCCCTCCCTGGGAAATAGACAGACTGGAAGGGGTTCTCATCAAAGCACAACGTAGTAAATGTCTAGGCATACAAGCCGGCAATCCATGGGATGGAAATAAAATCCTCAAAGAAATGAAAAAAAGAGGACGCAAGACTGATCTACAACGAACCATTATCCTGGGCGAGATCTTAATGGAATCGGGGCGATTTCCAAAGTTGAGAAAGTTCTACAAGCCCAAACATCAAAGTTCCTCATGAAGCTCATCTCATGGAACATGAGAGGGCTCAATAGCCCCTCAAAACACAGAATGTTAAAAACCATGATTCAGTTAGAGAAACCAGCAATTGTTTTTCTACAGGAAACTAAAAGTACCAATGTCCTTCTTGAAAAAATCCTTCGCAAAGCCTGGCCTGGCAGTAGATCTATTTCAGTTGATGGGCTAGGCACCTCAAGAGGACTAGCTATAGTCTGGAATCCGCAGTCCATCACTCTTCAGGATCTTCATGCTTCGCGCAACTTTATTCAAGCCTCATTTCATATCCTAGGTACGGAGATACATGGTCTACTCACCAACACATATTTCCCGCAGGACTTGCATCAAAAATTAGAAGTGTTGGAAGCTCTCACAGCACTCAATTCCACTAGACAGCACCCTCTCTAGATAAGTGGGGGTGACTACAATATCATCACCAGTCTAACGGAAAAAAAAGGAGGACGGATGAAACTAGAAGAGGATAGCACAGGCCTCAAAGAATTCATACAAATCAACCAGCTCATAGATCTACAAACATCAAATGGATTGTTCACCTAGACAAACAAACGAAGGGAACCTCATCACATCACATCTAGATTAGATCACTTCCTCATTTTAGACAACGCCATTCATTTTTGCGGAGCGCTTCACGCTTCCATCCTACCCCAAGGAGGCTCAGATCACTGGCCCATTATGCTCCAATGGACAAGTCCAGGTAAACATTCTAATCGCCCCTTTCGTTTTGAGTCCTTCTGGTTCACTAACCCGGAATTCAAAGGAATGGTGCAAGATGTTTGGAAGTCCTTCACTCCTCCACCAGGAGCAAAAATGTATCAATTTCAACAGAAGCTCAGACACCTTAAGCAAGCAATCAAGGCATGGAACAAATCAAAATTTGGCAACATCCTGGATGCAAGGAAAAATCTGGAGCAGAACATGTGTGATCTTCAGCAAACCATCATCACAAAAGGAAGGACAGATGAATTAGCCAATAAAGAGCACTCCCTATGGATGGAGCTTGAAGCCCAAAGGCTACAGGAGGAAATCCTATGGAAGAAAAAATCACATATCAGATGGCTAAAAGAGGGCGAAAAGAATACAAAATTCTTTCACCGATCCACCATCCAACGCCGAATGCATAACAACATAGCCTTCATCAACAACAGTCAAGGGAACAGAATAGAAAAGCATGAAGACATTGAGAAGGCATTCAGAGATCACTTCCAGGAAGCTCTCAAAGAACAACCAGGAAGCCGTGAAGCTGCCATCAAAGCAGTCACTCAGCATGTTCCAAAGATAATCACTGAAGATCAAAATCAAAATCTCCTGAAACAAGTCACCATGCAGGAGGTCGAAGAAGCCATGGCGCAACTCAAAGATGGTAAGGCACCTGAGCCTGATGGATTTACTGCTAATTTCTTTCATGAATTTTGGGATATGATCAGCTCTAAAGTATGGGATTTGGTGGACGAATCCCACTCCATGCATTGGGTCCTTCCCTCCCTCAACTCCACATTCATAGCTCTTGTCCCCAAAGGCGAAGAAGCCAATACGCCTGATAAATTCTGGCCAATGGCCCTCTGCAATGTTATCTACAAGCTCATTTCCAAGGTTGTGGCCAATCGACTCAAACCCCTCCTACCTCTGCGTATTCTTCCGGAACAAATAGGTTATGTTGAGGGTCATCAGATTATGGATGCCATTATCTTATCCAATGAATTAATTCATTCGCTAAAAATTCTCAAAAAACCGGGCATGATAATGAAGCTTGATCTATCTAAAGCCTTTGACAAACTCAGTTTGGAATATATCGAGCAAATGTTGCTCGCCTTTGGATTCAGTGCAACCTAGACACGCTGGATTATGAACCTCATATCCTCCCCATGATTTTCAGTCCTCCTCAATGGCTCCCCATCCATGCCCTTCCGTTCATCGCGAGGCATTCGCCAAGGGGACCCTCTCTCCCCGTTCATTTTCATTCTTATGGCGGAAGGGCTCAGTCGTCCCCTCCATCACGTTGTTTCCTCCAACGCAGTCAAAGGCTTAGCACTTCATGGTCTTAATCCGTTATCTCATCAGCAATTTGTGGATGACACAATGCTTTTTGGTCATTCCTCTTCCCAAGAATCTAAAGCCTTCAAATCTTTGCTCTCTCTTTTCTCTGAAGCCTCTGGAACCTCGATCAATGTCTCCAAATCTCAACTTTTCTTCTTCAACACCCCTGTCTCTACTTAGCGTAACATAGCTCGAATTCTAGGCTTCTCCATTGCTGCTTTGCCATCCAAGTATTTTGGGGCTCCTCTCATGGCCTCAGCCCTCAAACACGCCTCCTGGCGCACGCTTCTAGATAAATTGGAAGCGAGACTCTCTTCTTGGACCTACCGATCGCTCAACATAGCCAGTAGACTTACTCTGATCAAATTAGTCCTCCAAGCAATGCCCCTGTATCTTTTTTCTATTCTAGCAGCACCAAAATGGGTGCTCAAGGCTATCCGTAACCTCCAACGGGGCTTTCTCTGGGGCTCGAATGGACTCAACAGAAAATGGGCCCTTGTCAAATGGGCGTAAGTATGTCAATCTAAAGCCAATAGAGGATTAGGTCTAAGGGATCCCCTACAAAGCAACATCACAGTGGGAGCAAAAATTTGGTGGAACTGGCTAGTAAAGCCGCACATCCCCTGGGAAAAGTTGTGGCAGGCTAAATACGCACCAGGAAGTCAGTGGAACGAGCTCATCAGAGTTATTCCAAGCATTACAGGATCCATGATCTGGAACTCGGCTAAAATTCATTACGCCTTCATACAGGCATACAGTTTTTGGGAGATCCACTTAGGGACATCGGCAAGGTTTTGGGAGGATTCATGGCAGCAACTGCCAAAACTGGCCACGCTCTTCCACAAACCGCGCTGGCAGCACCATATGCAACACTCCAATACAACTAAAGTCTCTCAGTTTTGGCAGCAACAAGACCCTCAAGATTTCCATACTTAGAAACCAGCTAGATCCTGGCAGACAGATTGGCAAGAAGAAACATATGCTGACATAGACAAGGAGCTTCTTCAAAGGAAAATTATACCCTCCTCCCAACAGGACAAACTAAGATGGGGCCACACCTCAAGAGGGATCTTCACCACCAAAGAGGCCTATACCATATGCTATGACCAAAGCACTAATGACAAGGATCAATTGTGGACTCATATATGGCAGCCAAGATTGTGGCCCAAGATATCCACCTTCCTATGGCTACTAAGCGAACGACACATTCTCACATGGGATAACCTCCAAAGAAGAGGCTTTATAGGCCCTTCATGATGCCCCAATTGCAACGCTCATCAGGAAACCATCGCTCATCTCATGAAGACATGCCCTCTCGCGGCTCAGATATGGAATAGAGTCGATCATTGCAATAATGGTAGATGGGAAAGGCAAGGGGACATAGCAAGCATTCTCCGAACCTAGCCCAATCAACCCTATCAAAGCCCAATTTTGAACTCACTATGGAATCTCATTCAAGGCTTTCTATACTGGGCATTATGGAAGGAAAGAAATAATCGAGTCTTCAACAACAAGAGCAGATCCACAGAAATCCTCTGGCTTCTCCTGAAGTATAACCTACAAGAAATGCTAGCACTCAGAGCTTGGACAGAAAATGACTGGCCTACTTCACCTCAGGAGAAAAACATCTGGAATTCCTGGAATCTCAATATCTCCTATTCCCAGTTGGATACTAACCGCAATCCTTCCAAAATCACATCCCCCTCCCAATGGTCCCCCCCTGCAGGAGATTCTTTAAAACTTAATTTTGATGGGGCAGCTAAGGGGAACCCGGGTCCATCTGGATATGGAGGAGTCATCAGAAATGCAGAGGGATCAGTAGAATACATCTATTGTGGTTCGACTAGAACAAATACCAACAACATGGCGGAGTTGGAAGGAATGTGGAAAGGAATCTGTATGGCTGATCAACACAACTTCTATCCATTAGAAGTAGAAGGAGATTCCCTAATACTTATCAATGCAGCCATCAGAATCCAAGCAGGGTCCTCAGCAGCAAAAATTGCCTCCAGCTGGAGACTTCTCAGTAGGTTAGAAGCATTGGAAGACAGGCTATGGTGCCCTAACAGTATCATCTTCAAGCATGTTAGACGCACTGCCAACAAAGTAGCAGATAGACTTGCAAACTAAGGGGTGAATCAGCAGGGTCCTCACTACGCAGGTTCTCTCCATGACGCAAAGGATACAAGACTTCAAAAGGACTACCATACGTTGGTGCTCCAGGATCTTCACCCCCCGGATGCGAGTGCGAGCATGTGATAGCTGTACGGGGGCGGGCTTCCCACTGGGCAAGTGGTGGCCCAGGCTCGCCACCTATACACAGCCATTAACTCCCAGCCTTAACTATCCCTCCAGACGCTTCATCCACTACATTCGAGCCGCTTCGATCAGCCCTCCTCGCGCGCGGTCTGCAACTCCAACCTCCGGGACGATAATGAATGCCTCTGGTTCGCACATGGCACGCTGCAGGTCCTCTCCATATAATGACAGAGGCACATGAAAGGTAATGTATAGTTTGCGGATTGTTCTAGTTTACATTTGGCTCTGGACTTCTGTGTTGTGGCAGGTTCAGAGAGATAGGCGCGGCCAAGAAACAAGCTGGCTCACGGCATTTCCCTCCCTAATTTCTGTGCTAGTCTGCAGCTGCTGGTGGCCTGCTGTCATTCCTCGGCCCGCTATCATTCCTTGGCCTACCATTATTCCTTGGTCTGCTAGCCAGTTTACCCAGGTCTGTAGAGGCGATTTTCTCCTGCAATTACTTGTGCCTCCTGTAGCCCTTTGGCCTTTCCGTGCCTCTGCGCCTCTTGTTAACCCGCTGCATAATACTCAGTCAATTCCACATTTCTCCAGCCTCCTTCGTGTCCACCCCGGTCTGCAATGCCTAAGGAGAGGCTTCGCGCCAGTTGCCGTCATGGAGGGTCTCGGGGAGGTGCAAGAGGTCGAGCCCCCATCCCACGTTCCTCTGACTCACTGTCGGACGATGCTAACAGTGCTCATCGCCGACGCGGAAGAAGACAAGGGCAAGCTCAAGCCCTGGCCTGTAACCACAGCTTCCATCCCACAACTCGATTCAGCTTCCCCTGCCTTCTAGACTCCGACACTTACTATGTGTCTATTAAAATTGAGAAATGTGAGCATCAGGTTCATGTGCCAGCGGCAGAGGAACACAGGCCTCTGGCCCCAGTATTGGATCAACCAACCTTGTCTCCTGCACAAAGGGTCTGTCCGGCAATTCTTCCTCCAGCTCCAGAGCAGGGTCAGCGCAACTTGGCAGAGGCATCAGCAGGAGTCGTGGCCGGTCCAAGCGCTCCTGCGGAAGACGATGCGCCTCACACAGACTCAAGCGAGCTGGACCCGTATGCTTGCAGAGTGGTGGAAGAGGTGCCATCTACCTCTGTGGACGACTGAACCAGTTCTCAGGGCTACCGGACGAAGGGTATGGCAATGTCTTTTGTTCATCTGTTGGGTCATGATATGCGTCTTTTTCAGTGCTCTCTCTGTATGTAAGGTTGCTGCTCTGCCCAGTCCTCGGCAGCACAACCATAAGTCTTATGCTATGCTTCTGTGTGCAGTGTCAATGGCGGAATATAGAGTCAGGGAATATGCTTTTTGAGTCAGTCTTAGGGTTCTGGGTTCTGGTTAAAAATTCTGTATTTCGGAATATGTATGGGTTTCAAGGTTTTTTCTTCCCTCATTGTCAGAGTTTTGTAACAGAAGGCAAGTCTCCCAATCCTGGGGTAGGATAAATGCCTGGCTGGATAAGGACATCAATGCTGCAAAATCCATCTCTGTAGGATGGTGATATCCGAGGTGCGCCTCGTTGTATGTTTTTGAAGTTTTGTACCATAATATAATTAGACTAATTTACCAAAAAAAAACATCTAGCTCATTGTAGATTTGTTTATAGCATAAGCATGAGAATTGTAGGGTAAAAAAAATATAACACAAGTTATATTTGTTTCTAACATAAACAAAATCATTTCAAGGTAAAACAAATATGGCATATGCCAAATTTCTTTTTAGCACAAAAACAAATTATAGGGTAGAACAAGTATAGTACATGCCATATTTATTTTTAGTACAAACAAAACATTGTAGGTTTTAATAAATATAGCACATACTAGATCAGTTTCTAGAAGAAACAAAATGATTACAAGATAAGACAAATGTAGCTCACACTAGATTTGTTTTGCACAAACACAAGCATTGCAAGGTAAAGCAAATATACCAAGTGCTAGATTTATTTTACCTTACAATTAACTTTTTTGCACTATAAACAAATATAGTACGCTCTATATTTGTTTCACCATCCATCACTTATTTTTTTGTTCGAAAAAAAGGTGCTGCACACTAGATTTCTTTTAGCACAAACACAAGTGTTGCAAGGTAAAGAAAATTTATCGCAAACTATATTTCCTTTTAGCACAAACAAAGGAATTGCAAAATAAAATAAACCTAGCACATGCTAGATTTGTTAATAGCACAAAGACAAACGTTGCAAGGTCAGATAAATCGAACGCATGCTAGATTTTATTTTAGGAAAAACACAATCATTGCAAGTTAAAACAAATGTAACATTTGGCACATTTGTTTTACCTTAGATGTGTGTCTTCATGGAGGAGGAATTCCCTTTCTTGAATGAATTCCATGTATATAGGTTATGCTCTAAGTCCTTGTCCTTGATTTCACTTATTCACTTGCCAATATGCCAAAGTAATAATAATGGGGTTAAATCCTCTCTTGTTTCTACCAAATAGTTAGTTCTTACTTGCATTTCAATTATCAAGGAGTAACATCAAGAATATATGTAGCTATGTAAGAGGGAATGAATGCATGATTAGGTGTTGATCTCAATCATTGGTGGTCCTTTTATTTCTCTATTCCTCTTACAGAAAGTTGCATACGGGGGATAAGGTGTTTCATAATATATAAGGCAACAGACCATTGGATATCAAACTTGACTGTGATATTCATATATTTAGCTCGACTATCCACACAAACAAAATAATGTCATGGTAGAACAAATATGACACCTGCTAGATTTGTTTCTACCAATAACACAAGCATTATAGGGTCAAACAAATCTAGTGTAATGAAAAACACAAAAGCATTGCAAGGTAAAACAAAAGAATAAACACAAGCATTGCAGTGTAAAAAAAAATCTAATGCACACTACATTTTTTTTAGCACAAACAAAAGCATTGAAGTGTAAAACAAATCTAGTGTACACTATATTTGTTTCTAGCACAAAAAAAAAACATTGTGCAGTGAAAAAAATCAAGAATTTGCTATATTTGTTTCTAAAAAAAAAAAAACATTATAGGGTGAATGAGATTTATCATGCGCTAGATTTCCTTTTAGTGTAAATAAAAACATTGAACGTAAACAAATCTAGCATGATCTGTTTATAGCACATGCATAGGCACTATACTATAAAAGAAATCTAATGCAAGGAAAAACAAAAAAAAACATTGCAGTGTAACACAAAACCGCAAACAAATGCATTCCAGGTAAAACAAATCTAAAGCACAGTAACTTTGTTTCTAGCATAAGGAAATAATTATAAGGTAAAAAGAAATCCAATGTGCTATATTTGTTTCTAGCACAAACAAAAACATTCTAGGGTAAACGGATCTAGTATGAGCTAGAATTCTTTCTAGTGCACACAAAATCATGGCATGGTAAAATAGATCTAGCATGCATTATATTTATTTCAAATGTAAAAACAAGCATTGCTGGGTAAAACAAATACAACACCTGCTAAATTTTTTTATATAACAAACAACATAATTGCAAGGTAAAACAAATATAGAGTAAGAAAAAACACAAAAGGCATTATAGCATAAAAGAAAATAAAAAACACAATCATTGTAGGGTAAAACAAATCTAACATGCAATAGATTTGTTTCTAGAACAAACAAAAGTATTGCAGTGTAAAAAAATTCTAACATGCGCTAAATTTGTTCTAGTAAAACCACAAGCATTGCAAGGTAAGACAAATCAGGTGAATTAGTTGTACACATACATCAATAATACAAGTGGTATTTACAAAGTTAAATAGGAACTTTGTAGTGTGATATGAGTTAATATGTATCATTCTATAAAGCTACCTAGATTTCTAATTGTGAGGCCTTCATATCTATATATATATATATAAAGTACATTTTTGTAGCAAGCACTAGCTGATGGGGAATAATGTTTAGTAAATACAAAATGGATACCATAATATTCTAAATTATTTCTTCCCTATTTATTTTAAAATTTATGTTATGGCTAAAATATAAAATCACACTTTAGATGGATTAGCCTTAATTAAAAATTGTAATTGAGTTGTTACAAAATTGTTACGAGTTACAATGGAAAACATAATTTTTACAAAAGGGGATTATGTTGACCTCTTTATTAATGGTCAAGTTATTGGGATCAAAAGGGTTGAACCTATAGAGGCTGAAATTGATTATGCTCGAAAAAGGAATAATGCAAATTGTGTTATAGTTTAGATAACTCATGTCACTCAACCACATTTGATTGTGGGGGATGTTGATGAAGGTGAATCTTATCAATGGAATATCATAGATTTAAGGCTCAATATAGGAAAATAAAAATATTGAAGCATGTGCTAACTGTTATTGATAATATTATAAATGTTATTTTTTAGCAAATACTAATCTTATTTATTTTTTTTTACAGGTTCAAATGGTTCTTCTTCATTTTCTCTTGGAGACAAGGTAAATCTTCTACAAGATGGAGTGAAAGTGGGTGAGGGATCCATATTCAATACAAAGCTTGGGCATAAGGTGCATGGAAAGATGGTAAAGTAAGGATGCATAGTGGTTGGAATTGAGAAAGTGTTAAAACATGATGCTCCTCTTCCACATCCAACGAGATTTGAGGATACAATAGGGGGTGCATTGGAACCTTATGTGATTTGGCCATAATCATATTTGGAACATAAATATCATGATAATTCCATAAATATTTCCGAGGATAGGATTATCTTCATATGTACAAACATTTTGCTTATACAGAATTTTGAAGGAACAAGCATGTGCATTGCCCAACGAATGATAATTAATGTCTATGAGGATGACATGGTTGAGGGAGAAACAATAGGTGAAATGGAATTTCATGCTTTGTAGAAGTAATAGATAGAAATTGTGAGACATGTAGAATTATGGATAATTCTAAACATTGTTTGGTTAGATGGCTAATAGATAATTTATTGGATAGCAATGGTGAGATGTTAAGGGTCAAGGAAAATTTCAAAGAGCCTCCCAATGAAATTCTAATATGGGATGTTATAGAGGACAAAAATCCCTTAAATAGATGGGATGGTGATACTTATAATGAAAAATGATCTAAGTTCAATTGATATGCATGAAACAAATGCATATAAAAGGATCAAACAAGTTATGGCTACAAAAAAAAATTACAAAATGCTAATTGAAAACAAATGAAGAGAATGAAATTCAACTTTTGGTAGCACTAAATGTTGTAAACAAGATTATCTTCAACATGTGGATAGGAAGAAAATTGCAGCAATTAGAAGAGGTTTGAAAGAAAAAATATAAATTATATCAAGGAATTTGTCTTCAATTCACTCCTCTCAAATAAAGTCATGAAAAAGCACCATGGCCATGGTTTACCACCTATTGTTAGAAAATTAAAGGACATGAGATTTGAAGGAAATATTATTTGTAAGAAAGTATGGTACAATATAGATAATATTCCTCAAAGCACTTCCTATAACTACCAACAATATTTCCAGCATAGAAATATTAAATCCATTAATGGTAAAATTAGCACATGCAAGGAATGTGCACACATTGTGGCAACTAGAGAAATATTGCACAAGATTTTAATGCATAACTCTGATTTGTCACAAATGAAACATGCCAAGTTGAAGGAAATGTAAAGAATGTACATTTAAGATT
This sequence comes from Pinus taeda, assembly GCA_000404065.3. Taxonomy (NCBI): domain Eukaryota; kingdom Viridiplantae; phylum Streptophyta; class Pinopsida; order Pinales; family Pinaceae; genus Pinus; species Pinus taeda. Next base: position 111,306 of record APFE031182724.1, read on the forward strand.
GTTTCCTTCGACATACACACAAAATTATTTATTAAAAGAGATTAATGAGGATCTCAAAAATCTCAATTACCCATAAATATCACAACCAACAATGAGAAAGATGTGCAATACTCATTTTTTTGATGTGGAATTTTCAAAGAACACAAACTTCAAAAAATGTAGTGAATGTATTGTGTTCAAAGCCCAAATTATGTCAACAACTACAAAATCGTTGGAATAAAAGGCACAACGCAGATTGAAAAAACATAACAAAATTGTTATGTGTGTGGAAGATATTGCTACTATGCGCACAAAATTATGTCACAGTGGTTTCCAAAGCATTATTTAAGCATTTTCCATGATACAATGGACAAAACAAATACTCCAATCCCAAGGCTATGTGTGAAGCGAAAATCTATTGTAGGAACAAACTTAGGTTTTTCATTGACAGGTATGATAACACATGGGAATCATATAGGAGGTTTTGGTTATTTCTCCCTACCGTTTGTACATATGTGATGAAAATTTACTATTAAATTTGTTGCAAAGTGTTTGAGGGGCCTGGAAGACCCACACCTTGATATGTACGTTGATCTACTTTATGATAGTGAATGCTTAATAAATCCCCTTTCAAATGCATTACTTGACACTTGCATTTACTCAAAATATAAAGTGTACAAGGATGCTTCTAAATCTGATGGAAAAATAATAATGTTAATTTTAAACTTCTTCCTCCACATTTATTGTTTTAGTTGGACAATGCTCCAAGTGATAAGAATCAATATATTTTCATGCTTCTATCACATTTAACTTATCTTGGTGTCTTCATCACTATTGAGGTTGGGTTCTTGCCCATGGGGCACACCCATGAAGACATATATGGAACATATGGAAGAATTTATTCTAACTTGAAAAGTAAAGATGTATTTTCTTTACCTAAAATTATGGATACATATCACACAATTGAAGAAAAGTGAGTGTTTCCACCTACACATAATTACAAGGTATATGACTTCAAAATTTCCTTAATGGATACATGAAGGAGGGGAAAAATGCACTAGTGTAACGACTTAATTTCCAATACTTCTAATTTCTTATACTAAGTGATGTCCCAATACTAATTTATAAAGGATCCATCAGAGATATTGGGTGGTTAGAACCAATTGAGTTTTGGAATACAGATGATGAAGGTTCGCCTAAACCGCCCACAGGGAGGCCATGTTTCTTAAGTCCAAAAGAGAACGATGTCTCTTTAAAATAACTAAAGGAAGGAATAATGCCATACATAAAAATGTGGAAAAACCCTATTGACAATGACGTTCATGAGGTATTACAGAAGAATGATAAAATATAATACAATACTCGGAAAGAGTTATTCGTACATTAGATGATATCTATAATGATCATATAATAATGAATGGAAGTGATTCATCTTCTAAGGATTTTTTTCCCAAGGAAAGGAAAATTATGTATGATAAGCATAATCCAATCTAGGTACTCTCAGGTATTATGGATGGATATTTTGATAATTTAACAGATGAACCAGTATATGTTGGACCGAAGTGGAACAATCCAAAGCCAACATTCAATCCTATGATTGATGCTGAGAAAGGAAATATGCTACTAGTTAGATTAGGAAATTAGGATGAAGGATAGATGATATGAATGAAAAAATCTACCGCAGATATCTTCAAAGATAATGAAAGTGCAAACATCCATGTAAGGTTTATTGGTGGGGGCCTATTTCAAGGAAACACAATGGAAAAATTTTAGAATTATATTGAGTACCAAATATTGATGACACATAACTTGCCTCTATTCACATTAATACCATAGTTTGGGCATGGATGCCAAAGAAGCAGCATTGCAAGAATACTAAGATCAATAAATGTGGTGTAGAAGATGTCCTTGATCTACTTGATAGAATATCTTCACAATAGCTAGATCTGATTCCTGAATGTAATTATTCCTTTTGAAGGACCTATTAATATACTTCAAAAACAATTTTCAATGGTTGGTTTATATCAAATATTCTATTCACATTATTTTTTAAGATTTTTATATTATTTAGTATATATATGTACATTTTGGTTCAACTTCAATATAATCATGTGATGATATTTTATGTGAATTACATGGCATTTTCATTCAACTGCTAAGCTCAAAATATTTTTAAACCACTATAAATTCTCACTATAACAAATTTGCATAGTGAAATGTAATGGTGAACCTAAAAACAATATCTTTTAGACTTAGTATATTAACAAAATATTGAAGTAGCTAATTTCAATAGAAACCATTTAAAAACTTAATGAATAAATTCTAGATAACTGAAATAAAATAATAGTAACAAACACACTATTAATATGTAGTGTAATAGCTTTATAGATAAGAAATTCCTTGCCTGATCTATTATTCATGTCTTAAATCTTGATGAACTTGGTTTTAATAGAAAAAGATAAATACTAATTATAATAGAAATAATTTAAGAAATTTAAGTTTTAGAGGAATATCAATTACATGTTCTTTTTAAGATAATATATTCATATAGTTCAAATATAAATATTGAAAATTTGTAATAACTAATTTAGTGAGTTTACCCGCTTTCCTCTATTATTTGAAAAAAGATCAATGTAGACTACTTTATTTCTATTTGTATTCACAATTCATTTTGATTGTTAAGATAATTAGATAATTAATAAAATATTGGAAATATTACTAAATGTTATCTCAATAAATACCTTTATAATAAGATATTCTTGCACATATTCTACTATCCATGAATAAGGCTCAATCACTTGAGTTTTAACACAAAAATATAAATAATAAAATTAAATTAAGTTTCTATTCTAATTCAAAATTAATTTTCTCTTGTTAATTATAAAGTGGTGCCAATTTCGTATAATAACATATAATAGGTAATAAATCGCTTATGTAATCCATTAATCATATTAGCTATAACAATGTAAGCAATCTAAGTTTTAGAGTGATATGAATTATATGTTCTTTTAGAATGTGTATTTCCACAATTGTAATTCATAATGGGAAAAAAATATTTATAGAGAAACTTGAGTGAAACCTTCACCCATGATCGAGGACATGAAGCAAAAAAAATATGTAAATAGAAATAGTTCAATCCTTTAAAAATAAATGGTGATGGGAGAGACATTAGGGAGAAAACATTAGAAATTATATGTTCTTTTTAATATAATATATTCAAACAATTCAAGAATAAATATTGAGCACTTTAAATAAATATTTTAGTTAGCTTACCCTCTTTCCTCTTGTATCTGAATAAATCTCTCTATATTACTCTATTGCTATTCTTATTGATAATTGATTTCCCTTGCTAAAATGATAATTTGATAATAGATGTTGGACATTGCTAGCACCATTGCCATTAAATAATTTTTTAGTAAGATATTTATCGCAAGTTAATCTATTATTCATTATATCTGTCTCAATCAATTTATCTTTTAATAAAAAAAAATATAAATAATAATAATGAAATCATGTTACTATTCCAATTAATAATTTATTTTTATCTTGTGGTGTAAATTTCCTATAATAATATAAAATGATGATGATAATTAACATCCACTAAAAGTGTATATGGTCTCTTAGGAATTTGTAAGGGTTAAAGTGATTTCTCATAAATCTTTAGAATTTTATATCTATGATTGAAAAGCATTAAGAGAGACATATCATGATCAACATTGTTTTTTTGAGTTAAAAGGTCAAGAAGGATGGTAGTGTTACAAATATTTTGAAATTTAGATCCAATATGAGTATAATTTGGACAATATAAGAGAACTTAGTGCTTTCATATTCAACCCTCCTAGCATTACAAAGGTGATAGACACTTTCCTCCCATGGTATTTTTGGAATTTACTAATTATGTCTAGTTTTACTATGGAGATCATGAGAGTTTGTTCTTATTTTAAAAATTCTTATTTTCTTCTTTACACTACAAAAAAATTGAAATGCTACTAGTTTTCGAGATTTTTGTGAATCACCTTCTTAATAATATCTTAGTCTCTTTAGACCATATGACTCTTTTTCACTCCATTATTTAATAATAATTATATTTTTGATGTAGTAATGTTTTCTAGCCAAGGTTTCTCTTCCTTATGCCATACCCACTTGAGTTGATGATGATTTTGGCTAGAGTTACAATAAATTTTAGGAATTTGTTAACGGTGTTGGACCTGCCAAGAAAGGGAATCTCCCTGATGTGAAGTCCCCACTAGACCTCATACCATTTGGTATAGGATTCCCATCAAATATGATGGCCTGGTTTCCATTTACTTAGATATCTTCCTTGGCTCTAGCTTTCATCACATGAGAGTGTTACGCTGGTATCTCCAAACGGCAAGCTATTTGTGCCCGGTGAATGCATAATGTAACTGTGTCAAGGTTCTCTTACTACAAAGTGGTGGATTAATGTGAGCCTCTAAGTGAGAGGTAGTAGTACCACCCAGAAAGAGACACACACGAACTAGAAAGGTTTATCCAACACCCAGTGGAATAGTCCACAACGGATGTGGTAGTCGTTAAAGCCGAGGTGAAGGGGACAACATGTACACCACCTAGTGGAGTAGTCCACACATATGTGACAGTCGTTATAATCAGAAAACAAAAATGGTCTTTCAAGTATCCTGTGGAGTAGTCCACAAGGATGTGACAGCGGTGATAGCCAATACACAAAGGTGGTTTGTATAGTATCCCATGAATTATTCCACAGGGATGCAACAATGGTGATAAACAATAAAAAACATATTCAAGAATGTAAGTACTAAAATAACCAGAGTAGTTCAACAATCTTAGTACAGGTTAAGAAAAATTGCATTATAAAATTTTAAAGAGTAGTCTTACAAACATCTACAGAACATGTGTGAAAATATGTTGGCCTTAACAGGCTTCTAAATTAAGAAAATGTCCCAAGACACATTTGTACAGGATACATCAGTAGTCCTAGTAGTGAGACATTGGAGCCACTCCTCGCTCCTCAAAGAATAGACTACAAACTCTCAAGGATATGTGGGAGGAGTTAAGGTGAAAAGTCCTCACTCATACAATGGGAGGGGTATATATAGCCAAGGGTGATGCTTGAGCCTTTTGACTCTTGGACTACCCTCATGACTATTCAACTTCCAATGAATTTTCAACTAACATGACTCTTCAAATTCTTGTGTGCATCCATTGGACTTCACTTTACATTACATTGAGTTACAACAGATATGGCCCATGTTGGTGATGTGCCCAAGACAACTCGACATGACACTGCTGACATGTACTAGATAACTATGGTGTCCATTTCAAATTACTGCGTTGTTGAGTGATGGAAGTACTCTTCATGTGCTTTCCCTTCTCCTCTGCATGGTAGAGTGATATGGGGTCTTTGATGTTCTTAGTCTTGCATTGCGATTCAATCCATATGTTCCTTTCGTTTGTTGCTTTATGTGCTTTGTACGTTCGTTGAGCTACAAACAACTCTTCTAACATGTGCACTCCTTCTTCATCTTGTTCATCGTCTCGCCATGATCTATCAATGTACCTCTTCCTGCAATTCACTCATGACAGGATGACATCAAATAAAACCCCCTATTCTAGCATGATGCATTATTCTCATGTTTTGGGTGACAAGGAAGGAGGACAAATCATTGAGAGTGTGTAGAGAGTAGCTCAAGATGGAATGAGGAAATCTGAGAGGACAACTAGAACTCTCGGGAAAAACTAATAAGTGACAACTAGGAGGAAGAATTGTGTAGTGAAGGACACTAGTGGTAGCTGCAAGGTGAGACCCTAAGGGTCACTTCTGTGTAGTTCCTAGAGGGAAGGAAAGATAGGGCTACAATGTACCTACTGGGAAGTCTGCATAGTTTTCAAGAAAAAGGCATGACATGGTTGCAAGGGACCTCATGAGCATGACTACGTAATTTTGGAGAAAAATGCAGGATAGGCAGCAAAGGGCCTACTAGACATGACTGCACAATTTTTTAGAACAATAGAAGACAGGTAGCAGAGGGCCTATTAGACATGTCTACATGATTTCTGAAGGAAGTGCAGATCAAGGCAACACAAGACCAACACAACGCATCTACCCAGTTTTGGAGAGCATTGCAGACCTAGGTCATAGTGTAATGCAGGGTTCCAATAGACTAGAAGGAGGCTTGATAACTATGCTTGAGAAATGTGTAGTTTAGTTTAGACATGGAGGCATTTTATACACAGTTCTGGGAGGAAGATAGGTTGCTCACCTCTAGGATTGTGCAGTGCAACTGACGTAGAGGACAATCTCAAGCACTGCACATTTTTGAGCAGCAGAGAAAGGTCACTGAGGGTTGATACTACGCAGTGCAGCTTAGTCGGGATCCGGTGTAAGAGGGTTATCCAGTTGGACAAATTTTTAAGAAAATGAAGTGTTGAAAGAAAGTGAACTTGTGTGTACTTGACATTGTGATGATGCACTTAGCATACGTTGATGACGAGACACCAAAGACAACGAGTACAATGGGACAAAACATGGCCTCGATGAGATTGTCCTAGAGCTAAAAGCAAAAATCGCGACAATTGAGGTAGGCCTTTAGATGAGCGTGACAACACTTCCATGACAGTGCTTACAACTTTGTGAGTGACTACAATGGATGTTTAAATAGTGAATACAACTCAAAAACATAAAGAAAAACCTTGAAACTCATGAGAACATGATCACAAGCATGAAAAAGAAATCAATATGCCAAAAGATTATCATGGGGTGAGCTTGAGTGTTTGCAACCATCAAAGAAAAAATGAAGGAAGGCTCTAAAATTTAGATGTAAGCCAAAATTTTGGGGGGTGTTGCAATCACTACAAACTTGACGGCACACTGGTTGAATATTAGCTTCTCTGTTTTGGTTCGTTTACATTGCAGGGCCTCGGCCTTTTAGGGAGTATTGATTCATTATGTGGATCACTTTGGCTTCCTCACTTACCCCTTGGAAAGACACGGTTCACCTTGTATCAACTCAGTTAAACCCAACACAAAATTCAGCCAGATCACAGTATTTCAAATCGAGAAGAGTAGTCTAACTCAAGAGATTAAGATTTTTAGAGTATATATTTTCATCTTTGGTGTTTCTCCACTGCGAGCAAGCCTGGATAGTACCATAGTAGAGTCAAATAGGAACACAAGCATTTTTTAACTACCGGCAAGCCTCAACAGTATCCCGGTGGAGTTGTCTGCTTCACCTCTCTGCGCAGGAAGCGTTTCTATTCTTTCGCCTTTGTTATTTTTTGAAAAAGAACTGTGCATAGGAACTTATTTATTTTTTTGGTAGAAGAGGGATCTTGAATTATTGAGAGCAGGAGAGGTTGTTCCTTCAGATAAGCATTGAAAGACCTCTAATTCAGGTTTTCTCGTTTAGATTTCCCCTCCTCTATTTCTGCTAGTTGGATAAGATTTAACACACAAGAGCATAAAATTGAGTATATGCATGATGTTTCCTAGACTGGACATGGGTTCATGGTTTGACCAAAACTTTCCTTACAGATGAATCATATTTTCCATCAAGGCTTCATTAGCCAGAAGTTACAACCAAGAATAGAAAAGATGGACACAGGACTAGGCAAGAGTTGCAGTGTCACAAGACTCTTTGAACTTCAGCCACATACCCATTCAGAAACTAGAACAAGTGCAAGCACAACAATTATTTTCATCATTCAAACAAATGGAAAACCCATCACGAAAGGAAAAACAAGACGAGAGGAAAGGCGTACACAACAAGGAAACAAAACCAAAAGATAAGAAAGCAAAATGACTAAAGAAAACAAGATGTAAAATAAGAATAAGAAAACCATGATGGACTATGAGTGCAATATGAGTGCAGGGAAGGGAAAAATGAGATGTAGCTAATCCTACTCCTATCATAACAGCTAAACTATCGGGGTTACGTGAAATAAAATTTCTAGTGAAACCATGAAGTCGTTCCTGGCCTACATCTACAAAGATATGAATGATTAAAGAAGATAAAAAGTAATGTGCAACAGAAAATACATAAACTTGAAAAATTTTCACATGGGGAGGAAGGTCTTTCCTGTGGATAGAAATATGTGTCACAACCACTACTTTTAACCAATACACATGCTTACCTCTTCAGTGACTAACATTATTTAACAAACCTCAGAAACCTCTTGCAAGTGCATTCTCATTTGCACCAAGCTTCTTGGCAAGTGCAAAGACTAATTGAAACTTGTTGTCTACAATAGAGCTTGCCAAGTAATATTGTTCCAGCCATTCAGCGATTGGATCATAAAATTTGTAATGGTTGTCTGGAAAGCCTCATAATCTTTGAAAATATTGATTTTTGATTTGATAGATCGGATCATCATGGGAATCTTATAAATAAAAATAAATACGATCATTCTCAACAGTAATCCCAAGATAGTGAGGACCTACCATCAATGCAGGCTTAAGTTCCTTACCTGCTTGATAGAAATATGAGAAGAAAGATATTGAATAATGAAGATTAGAGTGCACTAAGCAACTGCCATTAGACGTGCTGATGGGAAAATGATAAGTTGATTGATAGCCACCGAAGATAGAGAAATGATTGGATGAGATGGTTGATATGTCAGATTCTCAATTTTAAATGAAAAAAGAAAAATCTATTTGAACAATCTTGTGTATGCTCCGAATAATGGAACCAAGTTCATTGTGAGCTAGACATAATTGAGAGATTTGCAGTGCAAGGTTCACAAGAAGGTCGAAGGGCAGACCATGAAGAGGGGAATTCGATACGTATGATTGTGGGCAAAGAGAATCTTTAACATGATCAACTTCACAACCCCATGATTTCATGATAGTTGAACATTCCCAACCCGATTTTGACGTGAGAGATTTGCATGAAGATGGATATGTTGTAACATAAGTAAAATTTTGAAAATTTCCAAAATCACACCCGAAATACCAAACACTTTTTACATTGATCCAAAAATGGATCGTGAATAAACCTCTAAGTCTAAAAGACTTCATATAAGAGGTAAAGGGTGCCAAATGGCACAAATACTTTGTAAATCAGAGGAAAATGAAAGTCGCAGGCTACTCTCAAAAATAGCCCCATTGCAGTGATCATCTAATTCTAAATCTGTTGCAACTTGAATGGGAAAAAGGACTTAGGATGCAAAAGTTATTACAGAAAGAAGATGCCCAGTTTCTTTGAAAAAAGGGGCAAAAACTCCTAAAAATGGCAAAGAAACCCTTAGAAAGGGAAATCACATCAGAAAAAGGCAAAGGCTGGATTTACGTGAAGGTAGAGGAAACTCTGATCTGCAGATCCGATCGATCGAATCGAAGGTAGACAGAGATGCGATATTGAGACCTGGATCATGCGATATGTCAATCATGTGATCGCCAATGGCTGATGATCAGATCAGTGAATCAACGTCGACGATACATAGAACCCCCGGACGAGCGACATTACGATCACCGATATCAGCGATCGGCGATCAAAAACCCCCAATGTTGATAAAAGGGTCGGTCCTGATAAAATTATAAATGATATTTGATAATATTTCAAGTCCGGAAAAAGGGATTTTTTAATGTAAATTTTGATTTTCATTAAATAAATGAAAAACGAAGAGAAAGCACCGATGCAATGAAACCGGACCCGAAGGGGTTTGTAAATGCCACTTCATAAATATGTCAAGTCCTCCATAAAGTCATTTTGTGATATTTCAATGTTTTAATGTATTTTTGAAATACAAAGGGAATCACGGAACAGGCGGGATTTAGTGTGGCTATGGGCTGTAAATGGTTTCGGCTGGGCTCTGCCCGATCCCATACAATGGTGGCCACGCGTCCAGGCCCCAAAGAGAGAAAACCACCCTTTTTGGGCAATTATCTCTTATACGCATGGGCCACCCAAAATGAACCACAACCATTGGATCTAGATCTTCCAGATCAATGGTGGAGATGCGATAAGAGATTTAAAAGGTGGACCTAATGGAAACATAGTGTGGATTTATGAATATTTGAAATCTGATGAACAGTGTTTTGGTATATTTTTGTGTGTTTTGCAACGTTTCTCTATGTAAATAGAAAACAACTGTTTCTGGGGATTTCAAGCACTAATGGGTCCATTCTGTTATGCAACAGGTGGCCATGATCCCTAAAAGCATTTAGCAATGATTGCTAACACTCAGAGGGGGATTTGAGTGGACAGAGGTCAGTAGCCAAAGAGGCTGAAGGGGAAAATGAACAAACAATCACCAATTCGCTTAAAATCCATGAATGTCAGAGACAGAGGGTGGTTGTTGGAGTTGTTGCTGAAAGGGAAGCCAAAGTAGGAAGCTAAGGCGAAAAAGAGCAGAAAGGGGTAGCACAAAAGGAAAAATAATAGCCAAGGGAGTCATTTGGAAGTCAAGTGAAAAGCCAAGAGAGATGTAAACTGATAGAAGGCCAAAGAAGCCAGAGTCAAAGAGCCAGAGCTAGAGCCAGAGTCAAAGAGCCAGAGTCAGAGCCAAGAGCCAGAACCAAGAGCCAAGAGCCAGAGCCAAGGGCTAGAGCTTCAAGAGCCAAGGAATGACATGGTGTCTGAACCCACTGTTTCTATTTAAAACAGTAGGAGTTGAGCCAAGAGCTTGTAAAAAGGACTTATACCATAATGCCAGAGAGCCTAGTCAAGTTGACTAGAGCTCAAGGACATGTAGCCCAAGAGTTTTGGGTGAACTCCATAGTAAATCATTGTTCTGTGTCTTTTGTTTGTTGTTGCATTCATTATTATTATATGTATGTACATATCAGCATAACAACAGATTTTAAAGCACATTAATTTACAGCATCTAAACAGTTTAAGACAAACATAAGCATACACCCATATTTTCAAGCATTTTTAATTCCACATTGGTTAGTCAATAAGGCTTGGGAATATTTAAAGCTTTGGAAGTGGGAGAGGTTCTTGTAAGTTAGACAAGAAGCCTAAGAGCCCCATTTTCAGATCATACATAGGGATCCACACTGAATGAAGCCATGAAAATAGACAGATTATGCGTGAGAAGCCAAATCTGATTGGGTTCACGGGGCTTACCAAAGTCACGAGGTCTTGACATAACGATCAATGAACATTTAAGTGCCTTGACCCCCTTATAGGTCCTGGAACTTTTCAGAATTTCATAATCATATTTTGAAGCTTGGATTAGATCATGCATGGCTTTGTTGATTTCAACACTACTCTCACGATGGAAACCTTTTATGTCACCAAGTTCACCATATCTTTTAGCCTCAACAAATTGGCTTGAAGAGTTTTCTTCATGCAAAAGATGATATGATAGGGAATGGGAAGAACACTCTATGATTAATTAGACTATTTTCAACTTTATCATGGAAAACCTCACCATCTTGTGTTAATTGAGGAGATAACTCATCAAATGAACAAACAAGAGAACATGGAGTATCTTTGATGCATGTGGATGGTTTTTGAATGGTAGGACAAACAAGCAAGTGAGGTGAAGAGGAAGTTTGGATATGAACTCCTTCTTTGACCAGAGCACATTCTAGATCTGAGTTAGAGTCTTCATGAGAAAAAGGAAGATCACATGATGTGCTTGGGCGTTCGTCATGGAATATGGAAGTGATGACTTCCCAAGGCTGGGGGTTGATCGCAACAATTGATTATATGGGATATTCCACCGAGATTAGGAGATTGAGAATCATTCAAGAATGGAAGCTCATTGTTTTGGTTCTCGTAATTTTGAATCAGAATGAGAAGATTGATATTGTCCTCACCTTTCTGCTCCTCTACTTGTGTAATTTGATTGCCTTGTGCCTGATTGCAATTTGAGCTCACAGCTTGAGAATCAAGAAAATGCTAACAGTTGGATGGTGGAACAGATTGATCAAGTGAGTCATAGTACAAGGAGTCATGGCTTGTAGATGATGGAGGATGGGAAAGATTCATATCAAGTTCAAGAGTTGAGTTATGAATGGTAATTTCCTCCCATGGAATCGAGGAGTGAGTCTTTGCTATAGGCTTCATGAGCCATTATGGAACTTCCTCCATTGAAGCAGGAGATAGATGACAAGATGGGTTGGGGACATGCTATGCAGATTTCTCAGTTTTTCAATCACCGCAAGGGGGCATCCACATCAGGACCGAAAAGGGAGGAGGACAAGGGACAAATGGAGTACTAGAATCCTCCTCTGTAATATGAGGTGCCTCATGATCCACAAGAGTTGGGGAGGAAGGGAAATCAGGACATTCAACATGTTGAGAAATATGAACCAAGAATTAACCCTTCTCTCAAGAAGTCAAAGCTCACAAGTTGTTCAAGAATTTCAAAATAGAGGTGAAGGAAGTGATCAATAAAGTACTCAACTAATTCATTAGGCTCCATAATTAAACAACATATTTTTTTATGAAAATCTTGATGGCTATACTCATCGAACATTTTAATCATCATTTCAGGAAGTTGACCAAATGAATTGATAGAGGCAAAGGGTGAGCATGACCTTCAAACATGGAGGTGAGTAAAACAGTTAAGACATCTTTGTATTTTGTGGCGTAGGAAAAATTTTATAACTTGCCACACATGCATGTGAAAATATGGTTTTCCCTCACCACTGAACTTTAACTTCCACAGGTCATGGATAAATTCCTCAGGGATGGTACATTCAAACTTTGTGGAAATAAATATCAGGATTATGATGTTAGGAAGAGCCATTTTAAATAACAGATTCAAACCAGACTCTATGGGTGCAGCCTATCATCTAACCCTCCTTCTAGCACCATTTTGTTGATAGTGTTGGACCCACCAATAAAGGGGATCTCCCTAATGTGAAGTCCCAACTAGACCTCACATCATTTGGTGTAGGAGGCCCATCCGGTATGATCAATCAATTTCCATTTACTTAGAGATCTTCCTTAGCTCTAGTTGTTAACACATGAGAGTTTTATGTTGATATCTCCAAACTGCAAGGTATGTGTGCATGGTGAGTGCTTAATGTAATTTTGTCAAGTTTCTCTTACTACAAAGGGGGAGAGTAAATGTTAGGTCCTTGTAATACTAGCTTATTCCCTTATTATTATTTTTATTTTAACCCCTTATTGTTATTGGTGTGCCCATGTTGTCCCTATATTCTTATTATTGTGCCCCATAGAAGCCCCATATTGTTATTGTTGTGCCCTTACATTATTATTGTTATGTCGACGCTGATTATATTGTGACCCCTTAGACTCCTATATATAGAAAGGAGGTCTTGTCATTTATGTCATCCAAGAATTGTTCATTTGTGTAATGTAAATGAGGTTCCCCCCTCGAAGAGATGGTTGCATAACATTTGGTATCAGAGCTTTGGATTCTAGGTTTCACTACTTCAAACAGGTCATCGTGGCATTTTTTCTATAACTGTTTTTCTATGAAGTTTCAGAAGCTGAAATTAAAAACTATTTGAGCCAAAATCGTGATGAACAGTGGGTACAAATTTTATATATCTTCTTGCTATATTTTCAAAGATTGGATCCAAGGAAGTTAGGATTTTTGTAGGCTCTCGAATTATATCTCAAGAAGGTGACCTAGGGAAAATTAGCATAACTTTCACTCTGAACATCATATTGAAATTTCATAAGATGGTGCAGAAATAAGACGAACTTTATTTTTTTGCATATCGTTTCCAGGTTCGAAGGTCAAAACAGTGACATGTGGCACTTCGTACAAGTTCACTCTACTGAACTAGTCTATAATCAAGTAATTGTGGGAGATTTGGAATAAATATTTCTTGGAGAATCTAATATTGATCATACTTGTGCAGTTGGAAAGAGGACTCAGAGGGCTACCTCAGGATGAAATTTCAAACCTTGGAGATTCAAAATTACATAGATACAACAGATTCAATATTGCGCTCCAACACAGCAAAAAAGGGTGTGTAGTCTTTTTAAAATTTTGCATTAGTTTGGTTTAAAAAAATAGTTTGATGGAATTCAAATGGCATAGTGAAGCATAATTATCATTAAGTGATGCCCCAAAGAAAGAAAATGGAAACACTTAGTAAGAAACATGAAAGCTCTAGCATGACTCATGAAGAAGAGTAATAAATGCAACATGATATATCAAAATTATGAGACCATGTGCAACAAATTTCACTCTCACAAAAAGTACCAGAAGCTAAGTTGGATGGTTTAAAGAAAGGTGTGGAAGCTAAGATGAATGGTGTGGAAGCTAATATGGATGGTTTAAAGAAAGGCGTGGAAGCTTAGACGAATGGCATTGAAGCTAAGATGGATGATGTAGAAGCTAAGATGGATGGTTTAGAAGTAAAAATTGAATATTTGAAGAAAGATATGGAAGGTTTGAAAGGATGTTTGGAAAATGTTGCTATAAGAAATGCTTCCTAATGGTGAAAAGGTAGTAGAGAAAATGCATAATGAGAACAAAAGAAATGTTAGTCATGATTTCATATAATCTAACATTCGATTGAAGACCCACCATGTTGAAAATATCAATATGAGGAACTTTGATGGCAAGGATCCCGTAACATGGATACTATAGATGGAGTAATATTTTGATCTCCATAATGTGCAAAACACACAAATGGTACACATTGTGACTTTATATTTGGAACCCAATCAGTTTGTATTGTATCGATGGCTTTGCTCTCATAAACAAATTGTCACTTAGGTAATTTTTACGGAAGAAATGATAGCAGATTATGAGGATACAAAAAGAAACGCCCTTTCTAGCCAGTTGATAAATCTCAAACAAAAGGGTTTAATGGTGGAGCACATTAAGGACTTCCAAAATTAAATATAAGGGTAAAAGATATTCCAAAGGAGCATAGGATTGATGTGTTCATAGGTACTTTAAAGGATAAAATCCAACATGAGATGCGCCTTTGGGAACCTAATTCATTGGAGAAGGCATTCAAGTTGGCAAGAAAATTGAAAGCAAAATTATGGCAACAAGTAAGCCTACCAATCACAACTATAAATATGGAAGTGTGGTTGTCCCTAGCCTTCCACAACCTACAAGGTTGACACCACAATAATTGGAATAAGAAAGAGCAAAAGGGATTTGTTATAGTTGTGATAGCAAATACACTAAAGGTCATAAGTGTGCTGAGAAGAAATTATTTTACATAGATTATGAAGAGGAACAAGAAAAGGAACAAGAAACATCAAAAGAAGAGGATACACACCAAGAACAAACACTAGATAAAGAAGAGAAGAATCTAACCATATCTTGTCATACATTGGCCAAAATTACCACTCCTCAAACTATCAAGATAGAAGGACATATCAAGAATAAAAAGGTAATAGTATTTATTGATTTGGGAAGTACCCATAATTTTGTTCATTGTAAGATAGTGAAGGAATTAAATTTCTTCATATATCTAGCACTAGAGTGTTAAGTGATGGTTGCAAATGGAGGAACCATAAAAAAGGTGTTGATTTTTGTATCCTCTTAATGTGCTATCATTTCTTCTGTAAAAAATTCCCAAGTGAAAATTTGTTTACGAGAGAAAATTTATCGATATGATACAAATGGATTAGGTTCTAAATATAAATTCATAATGTGCACCTTTTGTGTGCTTTTCATATTATGGAGATAAAAATATTGCTCCATTTATAGTATCCATGTTACGGGATCATTGCCATCAAAGTTCCTCATATCGATCTTTGGAACATGGTGGGTCTTCAATACAACATTACAGCCTATGAAATCATGACTAACATTTCTTTTGTTCTCATTATGCATTTCCTCTACTACCTTTTCGCCATTAGGAAGCATTTCTTGTAGCAAATTTTCCAAACATCCTTTCAAACCTTCCATGTATTTCTTCAAATCTTCAATGTTTACTTCTAAACCATCCATCTTAGCTTCTATGCCATCCATATTAGCTTCCACGCCAGTCATCTTAGCTTCCACACCTTCCTTTAAGCCATCCATATTATCTTCAATGCCATTCATCTTAGCTTCCATCACTTTATTTAAACCATCCAACTTAGCTTCTGTTACTTTTTGTAAGAGTGAAATTTGTTGCACTTGGTCTCATAATTTTGATATATCATGTTGAATTTCTTCCTCTTCTCCACGATTCATGCTAGAGCTTTCATGTTTCTTACTAGGTGTTTCCATTTTCTTTCTTTAGGGCACCACGTAATGATAATTATGCTTCACTATGCCATCTGAATTCCTTCAAACTAATTTTTCAAACCAAACTTGAGCAAAAAATTAAAGATGGCACACATTTTTTGACGTTGTAGGAGCTCGATATTGAATCTATTCTATCTATGAAATTTTGAATCTCCAAGGTCTGAAATTTCATCCTGAGGTTGCCCTCTGAGTCCACTTTCCAAGTCCTCAAGTCTGGTCAATATTGGATTCTCCAAGAAAGAGTTATTCCAAATCTCCCATGATTACATGATTATAGATTGGTTTAGTAGAGCGAACTTGTACGAAGTGCCACATGTCACTGTTTTGACCTTCGAACCTAGAAACGATATACAGAAAACTATAGTTCATATTATTTATGTACCATTTTATGAAATTTCAATATGATGCTTAGAGCGAAAGGTATGATGATTTTCCCCAAGTCACCTGCTTGAGATATAATTTGGGAGTTTGCAAAAACCATAACTTCCTTGGATTAAATCTCTAAAAATATAGCGAGAAAAGATCTTAAATTCATACCCATGCTTCATCAAGATTTCAGCTCAAATGTTTTTTAATTTCAACTTCTAAAACTTCGTAGAAAAATAGTTATAACAAAAATTCCATAATCACATGTTTGAAGCACCGAAACCTAGAATCCAAACCTCTGATACCAAATGTTATGCAACCAAATGGAATGAGGAACTCTGGGAGGATAGCTTGCATTGTCATGAAAAATTGTGCAGTAACCATTAGGAGGTAGAATTGCATAGTAAAGGACACTGGTGGCAGCTAAAAGGTGGGACCCTGAGGGGCATTTCTACATAGTTCTTGGAGGGAAGGCAAGACAGGGCTGCAAGGGACCTGTTGGGAAGTTCTGTGTAGTTTTCAACAGCAAGCCATGACAGGGCTCTAAGGAACCTAATGAGTATGACTATGTAGTTTTCGAGAACAGTGCAGGATAGGCAATAGAGTGCCTGCTATACATGACTATGTGGTTTTGGTAAATAGTCTATGACAAGATGCAGAAGGCCTGCTAGACATGTTTGCTCAATTTTTGAAGGTAGTGTAGAGCAAGGTAGCAGAGGACCAAAAGGACATGTCTGCGTATTTTTGGAGATCAATGTAGACCCAATTCTTGGTGCAGTGTAGGGTTCCGATAGATTAAAAGGAGGCTTGATGACTGTGCTTGAGAAATGTGTAGTTCAGTTTGGACATGCAGGCAGTTTCTGCATAGTTCTAGGAGGCAAAGAGGTTACTCACCTCCAAGATTAGACAATGCAACAAACCTAGAGGATAGCATCAAGAACTGTGTAGTTCTGGGCACCAGATCAAGGTCACTAAGGGCTGAGACTACACAGTGCAGCTCAGTTGGGATCTGGTGGAAGACGGTTGTCCAGTCGAACAAATTTTCAAGAAAACGGCTAAGTGTTGAAAGCAAGTGAACTTGTGTAGACTTGACACTGTTATAATACACTTAGCATACTTTGACGATGAGACAACACAGACCACCAACCCAACAAGACAAAACATTCCCTTTGTGAGACAATCTTAGAGTTGAAAGAGAAAAGTGTGACACTTGATATAGACCTTTAGAAGACCGTGACGACACTTGTGTGATAGTGCTTAAAACTTTGTGTGTGAGTACGACAAATGTTTAAATAGAAAATAAAACCCAAACACTCAAAGATAAGCCTTCAAACTCACGAGAACAAGATCACAAGCATGACAAAGCAATCAATATGCCAAAAGATGACTGATGGCCAAACAAGAAAAAGGGTGAAAAGACTTCACAGGAGCGCATGGGGTGAGCTCAAGTGTTTTCAACCATCAAAGAAAAAACCAAGGAAGGCTCTGAGATTTGGATGTAAGCCAAAATTTTGGGGGGTGTTGCAGTCGTTACAACAAAATCCTATTTTCTTCCATGTTATTTAACCTCTTCTTATACATAAGATATTGATGTCATGCTTTCAATGGGGGGGAATATATGCTTCGGATAAGAGGATAATATGATATTATGGTGTATTACCTTAAATTTAAACATAAACAAAAAAAAAATTTGTTACTATAATAATAATTGAAATTATTGTAAATTATAATTATTACAAAAAATGGTGTTATGCCATTTAATAGTTTTATATATCAAACACTCTAAAATGGTGCAATCTCCCATAATTACTATCATGATTCAATTTAGAAGAAAAAGTTACAACAATATAAAATATAATCTAGGCTCATACCTCATCATGTAATCTTTGATCAATGTAACTTTAAATTAATATAAAACAATGAATAATACTAATAGGCACAATTCATATTGTTATATTTTCTATTTTTTCCATACCCATTTGAGTTGATGGTGATTTTGGCTAGAGTTACAAGCAATTTTAGGAATCCTATTTTCTTCCATGTTATTTAACCCCTTCTTATATAGAATATATTGATGTATGCTTTCAATGGGAGAAGCATATGCTTCGATGAAGAGGATAATATGATATTATAGTGTATTACCTTCAATATCAACATAAACAAAATGAGTTACTGTAATAATAATTAAAATTGTTGTAAATTATAATTATCACAAAAATTGGTGTTATGCCATTTAATAGTTTTATATATCAAACACTCTAAAATGGTGAAATATCCTAGAGTTACTACAATGAGTCAATCTAGAAAAGAAGTTGCAATAATATAAAATATAATGTAGGTTAATAACTAGTTATGTAATATTTGATCAACTTAACTTTAAATTAATATAAAATAATGAATAATACTAATAGGCATAAATCATATTTCTATATTTTCTATTTTATAATTGGGTTTTCATTGTTAAAAGAATAAAATTAAACATAATATGAGACTTCTTATATAAAATTTTCTCTTTTCATTATTAATGTTATCAACCTCCTAATAAATATTATAAATATGTAATGAATGCAAACCAAATTCCAATTATAGATTTGGTACCCAAAAATTAAAAATTGTTAGTCTAACAACATATTATTTTTATAATTTATTATTTAATAAATTTTATGAACACTTTAAATTTGTGGCAATCTTTAGATACTATAATAGTAATTCAACACAATGTGGTATTTACTATATTAAATAATAAAATTAGTCATTATTTTTCTTTTAATGAAATAATATTAATCAACATGCTAATACGAACCATAAATAATACTATTAGAAGAAATAATCTGATTGAGTCCAAGATTAAGGAAACAAAGGTTTGCTTGTGCACTAAAGTCTTAGCTCATATAAATTTGTATATAGTTTATCATGACAATTTCATCATAAAAAAACGTGATACTGTCAATCAAAATTTGACAAGAATGAGTAGATATTGAATATTCTCTCTGTTTCTGGGGATAATGACCTTGCAGAAGGCCATCAATCTCTGTTTCGAGTTTATTATCAGTGGATGAGATAGTCAGCTAAACTTTGTCATCTATTTCAATATGTTAAGCTAGCTTGAGAGCCTCTTCACAAGTTTTGAATTCATGCATCCTCAGTAGACTATAGATCTTTAGGAGGATACTAGCAACCTACCATTGAACCAAAAAAATCGTCGATGATATATGGGATCTTAGGCCTTGAAGAAAGTGAGAAAGTTGGTTTTGATTTCATATTTTGATTTTGGTTGCTTTTCAATGAGATTCATGAACCATGTTTGTGCACATTTCCTCAATGTTGTTTCAAATTGAGCCATTTGTTTTTCCTCATCATTGATATCATTAGTGGACCATAATTTCTAACAATCAAACCAATGATTTTTTAGGTCTTCATCACCCTCATAGAGGGGTATGTGGTTTAATCCCATGTTGCTTATCGGGGGTTTCAATATTTCAGATGTTTCAATGTTACTTGACTGATCATTAATGGCAAGATCGATGGTGGTTTGATTACTCATGGGAATGCTACTTTCTTGCTTTTCGACATTGTATTCCAAGAATGACTCAATAGTCTAGCATGCTCTATCTATGTATTCAGTAAACCAACTTACTATGGATTGTGACTCTTCTCTGACCGGATTTGTACTTTCAACTTCTCCAACAAATACTATTTGTAGCAAGGGGGTACGATCATGACATTACTGAGTTGGAGAAGTACTTATTCAATTTATTTATTCTCACTATTTGGTCAATTCTCATTAGGATTTATGACTTCTAGATTATTTCTTTGTTCATCTTCATTATGCCAAACAACAGTTGTATCTAAATAGTTGTGTGATGTTTGCTAAACGAATTCTCTAATGGCGGGTCTTGCTATTAATACAGTCATAATGTTTTGTATCATAGGACCAAAGTCATCAAATTCCAATGTGTATACTTAACATCTAGGACTTATTTGTAGACCATTATTTTATGTTGGAGTGGGTGGTGGTACGCCTCTCCACTCATTTGAGGATTCTTGTGCATCTTCACTCACATGCTCACAATTTTGCATTTTTATCCTCTGTTATTCATGTTTTATTTGTTCACGTCATTGTTTTCTATTGTCCCTTGTTATTTTCTTAATGTCGGTTAACTGCTTCTATTGTCAGTTATTCTTCTGTCAAGTACTTTCTTCTTTTTGTTTTTTGTAAGTTGACCTTTCTCCTTCCATCGCTATAGCTTTTAACTTCCAACTTTGTTTTTTCTTTTTATTTATTTCTCACAACTCGTTACCCCCTCATGTCGACCCAGCTTAGTTTCAGATAGCAAGGAAGTACATAACAACCATGTTTATTTGTTTAAAAATTTATTCCAAACTTATTTTAGTTGGTCTAGCTTCATTGTTAGTTGGTATTTATTGGAGTCTGCAATAACGCTTGGTATTTGACAATATCATTATCACCCTTGTCAAGGAGGAACTTGTGAAAAAGGATGGGAATCGAGAAAAGAAAAATATCATGAAAACCATCGAAGAACCTAGATTTGATATGATCAATAAAGGTTCTTTCTTCTATTTCTCATTCTTCACAAAAATTGACTTGACCTACTCGTACAGATTCGTTCGACCATTGTTTGATATCTTCAACAAAAGTAGAGCATAAAATTCACTTTAAGTTTTTTTCATGAGCAACTTGGTCAATAAATTTATTTATTTTCGTCAAGGTTCCTTCAATAAACCATTCATGTGCTTCTATGAAACAATTAGCCCTAGCTTATGCTAATGATAGTTTATTCCTTCACACATACTTCATGAGGTAGTTATAAATTTTCATCTCCCACCACATTTGTATCTCTTCCAATGTTAACATTTATGATTACATATTTTTGAAGACACGAGTCCAAAGCTACCAATAATGGAACCAATGTTGTAATATATGGAAAGGTATGTATGGTTACTAGTGGTAAGGACATAAAGCATTCACATGGCAAATAACATAATTAAATAAAAAGAGAAGAGACACAAGTAGTGGAAAACCAACAAAATCACACTTTATATTATATATCTTAAAATCCAATCAGAACTGATACATTGATGCATGCACATATATGTATATCATGTCTAGATGGTTACAACAGTTTAATGGTCAACCATACTTAACTTAATATGACTTAGTTATTGACTTAACAAGATTGTCAACTAACTTACATTTTCTTATTCTAAATGAACTGAGCTAATCGACTAAGTCGACTAGCCCCTCCAACATTCCTCCATCAATTTTCTTAAGATCCATGATAGAACAAGGGTGAACCTAGTTTCATCCTTTATTAAGTGGACCTGCTTAAATTTTGAGATGGATATTCTTCCTCCTATTTCAAGGTTTCTAAACCCTCCTCCTCATGAAGTGCACCATGAAATTCTTGTTCATGTTTGGTTCATCTTTCCTAGTATTGGTAGTATATGGACTGGTACTAACTTCTTATCATACACTTATGTCCACACTACTATATGAGAAGGATTAAATTCTTATTAAATTGGCTAAAAGCATCAATTTTAGTTATAAGAAGATAAATATATTTCCTTTTAGAATAATCATCAATGAATAACACATAATAGATAACCTCGTAAATAGAAGGAACTTTAACTGGATGAAATACATTAAAGTGAATTGAATCCAAGAACCTAGTAGATTTTTTATAAAATTGGTCCAACTTATGTTTTCTATATATGAAATGCTCACAACAATTAGATTCAATAGAATAATAATTTAATCCACCCATAATATTTTTTTTCTTGAAGGCTTTTACGAATTTCTTAGCCATATCGCATAAATTTTTGGTGTAATAGCATTACCTCTTTGTAGCTAACTTTCTTTCTGAAGGAACAACTTGTTTACCTACCTAGAAAACATGATCATCATAAATAGATATAGGATTTAATTATGAAGGCATATGTCTTGCATAACTCTCCACTACATAAATTAAAGAACCATTGCATTCAGTGGTGCATGCATCAAGTTGGAACAAAGTTCCCACATGAACATTCTTAGTGAACATCAAAGAAAACAACATGCACACCTACATCATTAAGTTTTCGAATTGATAGCAGGTTCCATGCCAAGTTTAGAATATGAAAAAATCAATTGATCTCCTTCACTCTTCCATAATTAAATTTGATAAATACTCACACAGCCAACAATGTTGAGAGGAGATTCATCATTGAGGTAAACCATCCCACCATCATATTTTGCATATGCTAAAAGTGGGAAGCCATATAGATGTAAGCTTCAATGTCTATCAATGATATAATTTGGATTTTATGGGTTGCCAAAGATGGTATAAAGGCATATCCACCATACTCATAAGAATATATTTTTGTCTTATCATTAAAATTATTCTTGTCCTTCATATTCTTTTTTTCTTCTTCCTTGAAATCTCTTTTAGATATGCTCAATCTTACAATAATTCCAAAATTTTACCTTGGAATTTTGAGGAGAATTACATATCCCATGGGATTTATATCTTCCATTTTCTCTTTTCATTCCTCTATCCTGTGATCTTCCTCCAACAACCAAGGCCTTATTGGTGGGATTAGAAGCTTTCCCTATCTCTTCCTCAAAAAGTAAAACAACAACAACCTCATCAAGCATCAATGTCCTTACAATGCTTACAATTGTAAAATAGCACAAAAGGGTCATATAATCATCCTCCTCATCCATATTCAATTCAAATAAGATCAACTTGGTCATAATAGTATTAAATGAATTCAAGTATTCATTTATAGAATCACAATCACCCATTCTTAAGGTGAATAACATTTTATGTAGAAAATGTTTACTATTTAAATATTTGGATTCATACAAATCTTCCAACTTCATCGAGAGAGTTATTATATTTTTTTCTTTAAATACATTCAATAATAAAATATTGACCAAACATAGCTTTATAAGGCTTCTTACCTTTCTCTCTTACATAACCCACTCTTCAACTTCCATATTGAAGGATGCAATTCCAAATTCTAAACCTCATAGATTTTGATCTACGAGAAGGTCCTCCATCTTAAATTTCAATAGCTCAAATTTAGTTCCATTATTCTTCCTCGTTTCTAATCTATACATATTCATTGTTTCCCTAAGACAACATTTTCTTTTAGGAAAGCTACAACTCAAACTAAAATTAAATCAAAAACTCTTGTCCCCACCACCTTGCATCTAAGGTGATCAAACTTCGTTATCAAATGAAAGGAAGTAGAGGTATGTAATATGCTTCATATACTAACCAATGAGATAAGAATGTGAAAAAAATAAATCAAGAAATAGCAGAAAATAATAAGTAGAAAACAAATGAAAGAAATAGAAAAATCAATTCGTAATAATTTCTTGGAAAAAATCCTTCTAATAGAAAAACCCCATACTCTAAAGAACACTCAATGTATTATTTTAAAAACTAGATGGTTACAATACATTATAGAGTCCCCAAGATATAAACAAGAGTGTTTAGAAACAACATAAGGATTATGTATAATTTTCAACAACATAACACTAAGTTAAATCCATAAATTGTCGTGGATATTCCACTCGACAATGCGTCACAATAGATCTAAAAATATTATATTACAAATATGAGATTCTACATTATTACAGTTTTATTAAAATTTTAGATTTGTATATTTAATTGTAATTAGTGCATGCATGTGAATGGAAATTATGTAGAAAAGTAAAGAACAAAAAAATGCACACACACACACACAAAACACAAGATATGCTCTCTAGGAAATTGTTCCAAGAAAAAACCCAGTTAGAGGGTGAGGTTGCTTCTCCCTCTTTCTCTATCTATAAATATGGTTGTAGGTACAAACAAGTAATGTCTGCAGCTCGTGGGTTTCTACAATGCATAAATCCTTTGTGTGTGTTATACCTCCAATCTCTCCTAGCTATATTTCCTCAACTATGGAAAAACATTATCTCAAAAGAATCGAATGCGTCTTCTTCCTAGTGGCTCAGTTATAACACAGACTGATAGCCTACTAGTAGTTAATTTTGACTACATCAAGTCTTAACTATAGATACAATGTAGACTCTTATAGATAATTTTACATCATAATCGCATGGCTAGCCCCTTTTCCATGCATAATGGGGGTTGAAACGGCATCCTCCTGGACTATAGGTGTGAAAATAGGAGGGTCAACTTTTGAATGGCATAAATTTAGCATACATACTATGATTGACATGTTTCGTGTGTCGTTGGAAAGATATTCATGTCTATAATAACATGAAATGGTTATGCACTGAAGTGGAAAATTTTTACCCCAAAAAACGTTGTTTGATGCCTCAAAATGCTCCCAGAAGGTTTCAGACCTCACTTTGCCAAACTTGGTCCACCAGTAAAAATGATCCCATGGATTGATTCCTCAATTTTTTCATTTCTAAATGAAATGTGATGGATGAAAAAAAAAAACAATGATCCAATATGGATCACACTTCCCCATTTTCAGAGGCTCTTGGACCCCAAAATATTCTACTGAATGAGGTGAGGAATTTTTTCCTCCACCTTCTCTTTGGTGTACCATTTAGATTTTTCCTAGAAGTTTTTCCTTAAATCCAATATGACTAAGGTCATTATGCTACCATATTGTAGTTCTAGACCTCTTAAAAATAATTGAATCTTCTGTTAACTATGTCTGAGCATCTGGTGCCAAATCCTCCATAGAATGTAGGACATGTTCCTCTTCCTGATCTAGCATGGAAGGCTCATAGAGTTTCAAATTCTCTACATTTGTAACTGAGTAAATACACATATATGGTGCTAAACTGAGTCAATAGGAGTTATCACCCACCTTTTCCAGTATTTGAAAGGGACCATACCTCAAAGCCATTATTTTCTTACCAGTCCCCTGCAACCTCTCCTTGTTCAACTATAACCATGCTTTGTCTCCAGCCTTGAATGACTTCTCTATTATGTGTTGATTTTTCCTAACCTTATACTTCTCTTGTGAATTATATAGTGTTTCAAGTACTTGTAGATGGATATTCCTTGTCTTCTTTATAAATTTTTCAACCCTCAAGGCATTTCCTATAAGATCTTCCCTCACTCCTCCCTATTTCCCATATGCAATATCCAAAGGCGAAGGTGGAAACTATCCAAAACAGGTATCAAATGGGGAATTTCCTCTAGAAGTGTGGTCTAATATATTGCAATAATGTTGCATATATACCATATTTTCATCCCAGATATTTGGATTCTTCTAGTTGTATCCCCTAAGAATTCGCATGAAAGTCATGTTCACTACATTTTTTCTACCCATCGGTCTGTGGATGGAATGTTGTAGATATCTCCAACTTTGTGTCTGTCTTCTACCACAATGTAGTACATAATGCACTGATAACTATTGTATCCCATTATGAAATGATGCTCTTTGGTATCCCAATGTCCACCAAGACCTTCCCAAAGAACAATTTTGTTGATTCTTTCCCACTCATGGTCATCTTACAGGGCATCATAACACACATCTTGTTGAACTTGTCAACTACCACAAATAGGTAGTCATGTTCCTTCCTAGTTTTCGGTAAACCTCTCACCAATTCCATGGAAATTCTCTCCCAACAATGAGTAGTTACAGGTAGGGGATGATATAGACCCTATAGACCCTATTTCATGTTGCTAGGCATCTTGGTACAACAAAGCATGCATAATCTTATGAGCCTAGCTACCTGCTCTTGCATCTTGGGCCAATACACATACTGCTACAAGGCAACCATGATATTCCCTGCACCAAAGTGCCATGAAACCTTGGGGGTGTGAGACTCTCTGGTCATCTGAAGGCACTCACCTTTAGGAACAGGTAGCTTATCTAGCCTGTTAAGTAACCCATCTTGGAGATGATAGTCAACCGTTTTTTCACCGTAGTGCACATGACTCTGGCTCTGCAACTATTGGTACACCTCCTTGAAGTCCTCATAATCTAAATATGCCATTATGTATGCATCATGGGTGAATGGATCCATGGGCATAAGAGTCCCCAAAGTTATGATATTTGATGTGGGTGGCCTTGAAAGCATGTCAGCCAAATTTTTTCTTCCCTTCTTATTCTACCAAATGAAATTGTTGTAAAAACCCAATCCACTTATAATGCCTAATCTGTTATAGCTTACTTTGATCTTGCAAGTACTTTAACAGTTGGTGATTTGTGTATATACTATCTCCATTCCCATAAGATAGTTATTCCACTTCTTCACATCTTGCACCATGGCATAGATATCCTTGTCATAGGTAGGGTAGTTAAGTATTTCTCCATGAAATACTGCAAATGTTAGCATACAGGCCTTCCTCCCTACATCAAGAAAAATCCCATAGCATACCCACTCACATATGTCTTCACTTCAAAGGGTCATTACAAGTTTGTTAATGTTAGAACTGGTGGTTGGCTACTCTTGTTCTTTAGATCTTCAAAATCCCTTTGCTAACCTTTTCCCCACTGGAAACTATTCCCACTTGTTTTATGGCGTGGAGTAGTGCTACTAGTGCTGAAAATGAGGCTATGAACTTCATTAGGGACTATGTTGCCCCACTGAAACTCCTAGCCTCAAAAACATTAGTAGGCACTGACCATTTAGTGATGACCTCCATCTTGGAAGGATCTATCTTTAGTTCTCCTCCATTGATCACATACCTAAGATACACCAATGACTGTGAAAACTCACACTTCCTGATATTTTCTAGCAGTTAGTGATTCTTTAATGTTTACAACACATGCGCCAAATGTGACATATGATCCTCCCATGTACCACTATATACCAATATATGATCCAAATAGACAATAACAAATGATACTATAAAATCATTAATCTCCTAAATGTAGCTAGTGAATTACATAGGCTAAAAGGCATAACTAACCACTCATACAAACCTTTCCTAATTTTGAAGGCGATCTTTCATGTATCTACTTCTTTGATTCGAACCTAGTGATATCCAAACCTCAAGTCCATGTTGGTGAAGTAATTTTCTTGTTGCACCTAATCTAGCAGATCGTCTATCATGGGTAGGGGGTATCTGTTCTTGAGCGTGATTTTGTTTAACACCCTGTAATTTATACAAATCCGCCAATTCTCATCCTTCTTCAGAATAATGATGATGGGTGACCCACATGGTGATGCACTCGATCAAATGAAAACTAATTCCAGTAGTTGTTGCAGTTGTTTCTTCACCTCATTTGCTTCTATAGCATATTGTCTATATAGCCCAATATTTAGCAATGGGGAGTCTGGAAATACTGGGATCTCATGCTCTATTACTTCTCTCTTAGGTGGTAACCCTTTAGGTCCTCGTAACGCATCCTTGTATGCATGATCTATGATTTAAAATTGAAGGTGATGTGAAAATTTGCAAGTAAAATTTTAAGTCTTTTAGGAAATGGATCACTTTGCAAAAGAAATTAAAATTATGGCTTCAAAAACTTAGTTAACAGCATAAAAAAGAGATAAATATACCATATGAGAAACATAAGACAGTAAAGAATATAAAGGAGTTCACCCCTCTCCTGGGCTACATCTCCTAGTCCAGCTTCCAATGTTGGGCCTCTTTCATTAAGTCCTCAAATTTTTATTGACATGGATTTACAGTACTCAGAATGTAAAAATTATGTCTCCAATGGCTCCAAAACAATCAAAAACCCCTAGTTGGACTCTTATTCTGCTAAATTTGGCCAAAAACTGAAGAAGTTGTGCTCTCTAGAGTATTTTCTACTAACTGCTCTACAAACGACACTCTCCTACTAACCATACTACGAATTGTGCCTTTTCCAGAACAACCAAGTGAAAATTTCGCCTGGTGCCGGTGAGATTCACATCGTTTTGGGTGTAATTCGTTCCCTCCTTTAAATGCACAATGAGCCCCATGAGTGTAAAAATTAGATCATATGGCCATTTTCCTGAAGCATGGGGTTAACTTCTCACTCTCATTAGCATAGGCCCCTCAACCTCTGCACCCATGGTCTTATTGCAACATGGGGCCTGGGGCTAGCCCGTGACTTAAGCACTAGCTCATCTATCTGACGCACTAGGTCACATGAGTCATCATAGAACCTAGGGCTATTGCCCCTCTATAGCGACCTCTACCTTTCCGCCTTAGCCACGGTCCTTTGTAATCCCATGTGCCCTGTGGACGGGCTTAACCTTATCACCTATCGCCAAACTCCCCAATCCATTGGAAATTGGTCCTATGGTATCATATGATATGGGGTTGGTCCCCAAAGTTCCGCTCTCCCTACCAAGCACCCTATTGTGATTTCCACTAGTTACATTGTATGGTTAGACTGTGGGTTGGGCTTATCCATTAGCCCCCTTGACTATTAATACTGCAACACGTAG
Organism: Pinus taeda; assembly: GCA_000404065.3. NCBI lineage: Eukaryota > Viridiplantae > Streptophyta > Pinopsida > Pinales > Pinaceae > Pinus > Pinus taeda. Next base: position 140,149 of record APFE031182724.1, read on the forward strand.
CTGCAGCCTGGTGTGTATACATGTGGGTTTGGGAACCATGGGTCAGACCTAAGCCTGAGCCCTCAGCTCCCACCTGCCTACAGGGACGAAGGTCGGGTTTTAGCCCTGACCCCATCCCAAAAACATTAACTATCGACAATTCAAATATATTTTTGCCATTATACATGTTAACTTCAATCATGTGGCCTAGCGGTAAGGTGATATATTGTTGGTTCAGTGGTCTTGTTTTTGAATCAAATCAGGCCTACATCCGACCCTTGCCAAATCGTGTTGTCCCCCAGGGTGCCACGTGGCAGCCCATGATTAGGGCATGTAGTGACCCATCATTGGCCCAAAATAAAAACTCTAACCACCAATCAAATGCACCAAAAATGATCCAATCACATGAGGGCACTCAGCATCCTTCCATTGGCCCATAAGGTATAGTCAACTTACCCAGTCAACTTGCCCATTCATCGTAGAAACTACCCAGCCATTGTGTCCTACATCCAACCTGCAAATATTTTACCCATTTGTGAAAATGATCATAATGTGATTTTGGGAGAATCCGATATCATTTTTTGCGATTCGAGTTTCATTGGATTCAGGTCATCGAGCTCTATGCTTTGGCATAGGTTTCAAGCATTGTTGAACACTTTGAATTCTTAGCACTTTACTGATCCCCTTGATCACTCCTCCCAACTAGAAGCATTTGGACCTCCAAAAGACTATTTTCAGTTAACAAACACATGAGGGTATAGTTCCCTGACCCTCCAATCTCAATCCATTTGTATTTGCATGTGTTTTTATCTTTAAATCCCATATGAAGGTGATTCTTGTTCCTTCTTCTTGAAGTTCTTGTTTTTCTATCAAGGATAGGATCTTGATACAATTCTTCAAGATATTCAAGAGAGAAAATTTCTATTAAAATAATATGAGCATTCTCTCCTTGATCTTTAATCAAAGGAGACTCACCCAATTTCAAGTTCTTTTTACCTTGAACCATTTCTTTGCTAATGCAAATCCTTACTTCATCTCCAACCTAAAAAATATGGTCAACACAATGCTTATCATGTCTAGCCTTGTACTTGGCTTGACTCTTCACCAAATGTGATCCCCATTTCCATGCACCATCCTTATTCAAATCCAAAACATTAGGAGACCCACAAGAAGATATACTACAACTAATGTCTTCTTTGTAAAGTAGCTTTTGCATGTACTTCTTGATTATTGCATTCTCTAACGTTGCCATCTTGTTCATACCAATGTCCGAAAGTGATGCATCCTACTGCCATTAAACTTCATGTTTTTTTCCTCTTTCAGAAGCCACCATGTCATATTCCTTAAAAAGATTATCACATGTGTTAATAACCTCAACTAAATCAGATTTTAATATTGTATCACATCCTTGCAAGGCTTCAAGTTCCCCAACATCTTTATGTTTAATCATTAACAATGCAAAATTTTGACTAACATTTACAAATCCTTTCATTTGTCCAACATTCACAAGATACAAATTCAACTTCTTGCAATGTTCTCTAACAATATAATCAATCCCATTTTTAAACAAATGATACTTGTTCTCATGGTGATGAAAGATGGCTTTCCTATCATATAAGTATGGGCTTCCCTAAAAAATTCCACAAATGTCAAGTGGTACTACATCAAGTTCTACCTCAACAATAAAATTTGCAGTGATGGCGAATTTAAGTATGAATTTTATTATCACTTTCTATTTTAGTTGTCACATACCCGACCCAAAGGATAAGGTTTATGATGAGGAATGGTTTCCAAATGTAGTTTCTTGAAAATGTCTTCTGAGATAAGGTTTTCTTGTGATCCACTATAAAACAAAGTATCTACTTTGTTATGTTTTTTTATGACTCTAATATGGAAAATCTCTATTCTTTCTCTTTCATTTTGAGTTTCAATGGGCTTGCAGAAGAACTAGTACTTGTAATTGAATCCTTATCTTTCAATCACATGGCTATTATTTTTGTTTCATCTTTCGAATTAGATCCTAAATCTTGTTGTGTAGTTGTAGCAGTCCTTTCGTTCTCCTTGTTATTAAACATTCTGTGTCTCATCTCAGGATGAAGTTTCCAACAATGATATTCATCATGGCCTTCTTTTAAATAGTTTTTACATGTGAGTTTTTCTCCCTCCTTGATTGAAGAATTTTTTTATCCATGCCGTTTAACTTCCCTTTTCCTTTTTCTCCGAACTTAAATGACTTCTCGCTAGTTCCTTTAGAAACATTCTTCCCACTTACTTCTAAATGAGTGGCTTGTACACAAAATTCATCTAGATTTGTAGGGTTAAACATAATAACTGTGTGTTTCAAATAACCATTCAATCCTCCAATGTATTTTAGAGGAGTGTCTTGGGCGGACAAATCTATACTCAAAAGTAAAGCTCTTTTCCTAAATTCGTGAATATAGCTTTGCACATTTTGGCTCTTAGCTTGTCTAAAGTTTTTCCAATCGATTATATCTTTTTTCATGTATGCTAATGGATACAATTGCCTTCTTATTGCAACAAAAAAATCATTCCAAGAGGATAAAACATTACCACTTTTCTTCATGACCTCTTAATTTTTGGCCTCCCACCAAATAAGTGTTGCACTTTCCAATGTACGAGAAGCAAGCTGAATTTAGGTTTCATCATCCTTGATTCTTTATATCTTGCAATACGCTTCAATATGAAGAACCCAATTATCTAATTTCTTAGCATTTATCTTTCCATGATACATAGGAAATTCAAACTTTATGTCAATCTTTAACAGAGTCTTACCATGTCCCTTTAGAGAATTTGGAGGTATTTGTGAAAGGGTAGAAGTAGAAGAAGATGAGGATGAGGATGGAGGTGAAGGTGATGGCTTGTCACCATTCCCTCAATTACCTTTCAGAGGTTTATCTCCTTTTCCTCCATATCCTTTTGGAGGTTTTGAGCTCTCTCCTTGCAACCTTGATTTCCTCTCCTCATAAATGTTTTTTTACCATTTCAAACATTTAAAATAAATCTTTTCTGAAATATCTGTCATCTTCAAACATCCCTTGAGGACCATCTTCAAGTGCCATAATTGGTGAAGCTTGAGATATGTGTGTTCTCCTTCAAGAAATTTTAGACCTTAGATCTGCAAGCTCTCCTTATCCTCTTTTGGGCTTAAACCTTGTAAGCATCAGAAAACACTTGTGAATAAAATCAAACCTCCAAAATAACCTTGAGATCTGATACCAAAATGATCTGTAATGTAAACTTGGAGGTCATGTGAAAATTTGCAAGTAAAATTTTAAGTCTTTTAGGCAATGGATCACTTTGAAAAAGCACTTAAAATTATGGTCTTAAAAACTTAGTTAACATCATAAAACAAAGACAAATATACCATATCAGAAACGCATGACAAAAAAAATGCTAAAGGAGTTCAACCCTCTCCTGGCTACATCTCCTAGTTCAACTTCCAATGTTGGGCCTCTTTCATTAAGTGCTCAAATATGTGTTTACATGGATTTATCATGCTTAGAATGTAAAAATTATGTCTCCAATGGCTCCAAAACAGTAAAAAAATCCAAACTAGGCTCTTGTTCGACTCAATTTGGCCAAAAACTAAAGAAGTTATGCTCTCTAGAAGTTTTTCTACTAACTTCTCTCCAAAATTCACTCTCTTGCTAACCATCCTAGGAATTCACCTTTCTCGGAACCACTAAGCAATAATTTTTCCCAACACCAACGAGATTCACACCATTTTATGTGAAAATTGTCACCTCCTAAAAATGCTCAATGACTCCCATGAGCCAAAAAATTGGGTCATACAGCCATATGCCCGGGGACTAGGGGTAACTACCTACCCTCATCAACATAGACCCCTCAACCTTTGCGCCCATGGTCTTATCACACGACGTGGCTTGGGGATGGTCCCCAAATTACACACCAACCCATCTATCCCATGCACTGGATCACATGAGTCACCATAGAACCAAGGGTTGCCCCCCTCTATAGTGATCTCCACCTTTCTTCCTTAGCCATGGTCTAGTGTAATCCCATGTGCCCTAGGGTCAGGCTTAACCTTAGTGCTTGTTGCCAAACTCCCCGATTCGTCAACAAATGCTCCTATGGATTCATATGATAATGGGTTGGTCCCCAAAGTTTCACCCCACCTACCAAACAAACCGTTGTGATTGCCACTAGTTACATGGCACGGTTAGACTTTGGGTTGGGCTTATCTACTATCCCCTGTGAATGTTAACAATCTGACACATAAATGCGGTCCAATGGGTATACATGTGAGTTATATATTCTTGGGTTAGTTCTAAGCCTGAGCCCTTAGCTCTCACCTTACTGCAGTCCCATGGGAGGTAAGGTGATCAAAGACCAAGCCATAACCTCGGCCCCATCCTAAAAACATTAACTACCAACAGTTCAAATATATTTTCACCACTATACATGTTAAGTTCCATCATGTAGCCTAGCAGTAAGGCATTTTATTGATGATTTAGTGGTCTCATGTTCGAATCCAGTGGGGCCTCCGTCTGACCCTTACCAAATATTTTTGACCCCTAGGGTGTCATGTGGAAGACCATGATTGAGCCACATGGTGACCCATCATTGGCCCAAAATAAAAACTCCAACCACCAATAAAATGCATCCAAAATGAACAAATCACATGATGCCACTTGGAAGCCTAACAATGGCCCACAGCGTATAGTCACCTTGCCCAATCATCATACGAAATTGCCAATTAGTGGTCCTACATCCAACCTACAAATTTTTTACCTACTCAGGAAAATGATCATAACACGATATCGGGAGCATACGATATCAGTTTTGAGCAATTTGAGTTGCATTGAATTGAGGTTATCGAGCTCTATGCTTTGGCACAAGTTTCGAGCATTTTTTAACACTTTGAATTTTGAGCACTTTACTGATCCCCTGGATCATTGCCTGTAACAACTCCTCCAATTGTTCTTTTTTTCCTAGTACACTACGCCAGGGATGCCTTGCCTCTTATTGACTCCTCTATAGACTGACTTTCTTTTAAAAATAATGAAACATACTTCTTGTTGGAATTGATTAATTTCTTGGATTGGTTGGCACTTACTAGAGATATTTTCAACTTGCCTTTATGCACATTGACGATGAATGGTTTTCAAACCTTAACAACCTGGAACTAGTTATATCTCCTCATGAATATTGAATCACACATGTACATGTATGGACTACCAAACACGACTCCACATAAATCAAGGGGAACCACATCTAGATCTACTTCATCACTAAAATCAACACTGATAGAAAATATAATTTTACAATGTTTTGTTACCTTCAGCTCCACATCCTTATTTACCCATCCTAGTGGATATGCATTTAGATGATCATAAACTTCCAGCCCATCTTATTGACCAGCTATGTTGTAATGAGATTTTCCTGCAGCCATAATTCAAACTAAGAATCAATACTTGTCTTCTTGATGTGTATCTTTATATGGAAGAGTTCGGTCATTTATTTCTCTTCCTAATGCTGAAGGCTACTCAAATTCACCTCCTTTTGTATTGACGTACAAATGTTCTTCTCATCTACATATAAGCTACTTTCAACTTGGTTACTCAAATCAATGGCCATGAGATTCTTCTTCTTATTATCTTTATTCTTGCTCTTCTTTAGCTTTGGATGAAACTTCCAAAAAAAATCCTCTATACGTCCGTCGTTGTTGCGCCAGTTATAGTGGTTGATAGGGTATTTGCACTGGTGTGCTGTGGTTTTCGTCTTCTTATATTTTTCCCCTTTTTGCTTATTCTTTCCCTCCTTAGAAGCATCTTGTTTCTCCTTCTTCTTCAATCCACTTGATAACACTCTCTTCAGGCTTATGTTCTCTAAGTATTGTGCATGTACACAAGCCTCATCCACTAATTTGGGCATGAACAAAATCACTTTCTCACGCATATGGTGATGCAGACCCCCCAAATATGTGATGAATACATATGGGTTCTTTGGAGAGATACTGAACATTATATCCATCTTCCTGAATTTCGTGGTGTACTCTTGCATGCATTGGATAGGCTTTTTCCTAAAGGAATGCCACCAAATCCACTTGTCATCCACTTACCTAATAAGATAAAATGGTGGCTTAATGAGGTTTTTGAAATATTCCCACTTAGCCATTGGAGGTTCTCCCTCCAACCTCATGGTATCCATGTGGTTCTCTCACCAAGTCATTGGTTGGTGCTCCATCACACAAATGAGATTTTATGTCCTAGGTTTCAATTTAATGGAAGTTGAAATAGAGTTCCAGTTTCTACAACCAATGGTTGAGCTTCAAAGCATCGATCTCACCATGGGATGGATTTATATAGAATTTTTCTTCCATTTTAAACAGGGATTGTGATTGGTTCACGGCACCCGAATAGGGTTGATATTTTTTGTGTCCATTCTCGATTGGTTATTCATTTCTACCTAATATTCTAATCCCCATTCTGATTTCCTATGCATTCAGACTTCCATCCTCTCCAAATATCCCCAGCCATCTATTCCAGGCTGTCCTGAGGAGGCTTACACTATGGTTGAGATATGCGACTTGTTGTTCCAATCGTGAAAACCTCACCTATACGAGATCATGATGTTCATTTACATATTCGTCGACCATGATTAGGGTCTTACAATTTTCAGTCCTGCCGATCTAAATCCCTTTAATCTCCAAAAAATACCCTAAGAAACTTTATCTGATACCAAATGATTTGTAAACTGTGATGGATATTCAACTAGACAATTCGTCACAAAAAATCTAAAAACATTATATTAAAAATATGAGATTCTACATTATTATAGTTTTATTAAATTTTAAGATTTGTAGATTTAACTGTAATTAGAGCATGCATGCAAATGGAAATTGTGCATAAAAGTAGAGAATGAAAAAATAAGCGTACACACACACAAAACACAAGATATTCTCTCTTGGAAACCAAATATGGCTACAGGTACAAACAAATAATTCATATGGCCTATGGGGTGCTACAATGCACATATCCTCTGTATGTGGTATACCTCCTATCTATCCTGCCTATGTTTTCTCAGCTATGGAATAAAATTCTCTCGAAAGAATGGAATGCATCTTCCTCCCAGTGGCCTAGTTATAACACAACCTGATAGTGTATGAGTGCTTAATTTTGACCTCAAAGGGACCATACCTTAGAGTCTTTATTTTCTTACCAGACCCCTGCAGCATCTCCTTGTTCAATTGTAACCATACTCTGTCTCCCACCTTGAATGACTTGTCTATTCTATGTTGATCGTTCCTGACCTTGTACTTCTCTTGTGACTTGTGTAGTGTTTCTTGTAGATGTAAATGGATTTGCCTAATATTCTCTATAATATTTTCAACCCTCAAATCATCTCCTGTAAGATCTTCCATCACTCCTCCTTGTTTCCCATATGAAATATCCAACGGTGAAGGTGGAAAATATCCAAAACAAGTCTTAAATGGGGACTTTCATGTAGAAGTGTGTTCTTCTCTGTTGTAATAATGTTGTATACATACCATATTTTCATCCCAGGTCTTTGGATGATTCTAGTTGTATCCCCTCAAAAGCTGCACCAAAGTCTTGGTGACTACTTTTGTCTACCCATTTGTCTATGGATGGAATGTTGTAGATCTCTTCAACTTTGTGTCCATCTTCTCCCACAATGTAGTACAAAATGCACTGATAAATCTTTTTTCCTTGTATAAATTTGTGCTCCTTGGTATCCCAAAGTGAACCCAAACCTGTCCATAGAACAAGTTTGTTGCTTCTTGCATGTTGATGGGACATCAGAGCATGCATGTTGTTGAACCTCTCGACTACCACGAATAGAGAGTCATGTCCCTTCATGTTTTTCAGTAAACCTCTCAAAAATTCCATGGAAATGCTTTCCCTGTAGGTTTTAACCCTATACAAAAATTACCTCCATACGAATTCTAAAACACAGAAAATAAACAATGCAAGAGCATAACAAATAAAACACATATACACAAAGATTTTCCCCTACATCACAAAACCGGGACTACCAGCTTTATTTTTCATTATATTCCTTTCAATGTTACAATACATATTTATACATGCTGAAGCATCCAATACCATGGACCGAAAACCATCGTGCCCAAAACCATTGGTAGGTCTGCCCAACCTAATATATGGTCCAAAAAAGAAACCCCCCCTTTGCGCAATCGGCGCAACAAAGGGGGGGCTCCACCCCCCCTTTAACCCCCCAGTCTTTGTGGAAAGAATAACACAACCCAACATTCTCCCACTTGTTATTTTCTTTCCACAAGGGACCACAAGAGAGCTTAGTCACTTATCTAGCCCTGCAATGCCCATTGTTTCTCTACACCAAGAGAACTTCTCAAAGCTCATAGATTTTGTCAATGCATCTGTATTATTCTTCAAAGTGTCCATATTTACCAGCAACGCCTTTTTGTCTTCCATCATATCCCTCATAAAGTGATATTGAACATCAATGTGCTTTGCCTTTGAATGGTAAGCAGGGTTCTTTGCCAAGAAAATTGCACTTTGGCTATCACAGTCTATCCTTATAGCTCCCTCTACTAACCCCATACTTCAACATAATCTCTACAACCAAACTTCTTCTTTGCTTGCATGAGTGGTTGCCATGTATTCTGCCTCTATAGTTGATAGTGCCACTACAGATTGTTTCTTACTCATCCAACTGAATGCACCTCCAAATAGGTTAAACACATACCCACTTCTAGATCTTCTCTAATCCATATCTCCAGCCTAGTCCACATCAACAAAGCCACGAATATCAAAAACTCTGTCCAATCCTGGTCTTCCTTAGTAGCACAAACCATAATCACTAGTGCCACGCAAATACCTGAAAACCCACTTCACTACTGTCCAATGCTCCTTCCCTGGTTTTGACATAAACCTACTCAGTACTCCCACTGCATGTTCAATGTCTGGTCTAATACAAACAATCGCATACATCAGGCTACCGACTGCATTTGCATATGCAACATAGGACATATGCTCTTCCTCTTCTTGTGTCTTGGGACACTATTCAGCAAATAACTTTACACCTACAGGAATAGGAACCTTCACCGGTTTACTATCCTGCATATTAAACCTCTACAATATTGTCTCGACATACTTCCTATGGTTTAACCAGATCTTCCTCTTTGCCTAGTCTCTTTTAATTTCCATGCCCAAAATATAGTTTGCAGCACCAAGATCTTTCATGTCGAATTTGGAGGATAATTGGGTCTTCAAATCCTAGATAATTTCTTTGTCATTTCCAACCAACAACATATCATCCACATACAAGAGCAGATAAATAACATTGTCACCAATTAATTTAAAATACACACAATGATTTGCTTTGCTTCTGGTGAAGCAAAGTCCCCATATAAATGTATCAAATTTCTGATACCACATCCTTAGTGATTTTTTTAACCCATACAGAGACTTCTTTAACTTGCATACTAGTTCTTTCTTACCCTTCACCACAAAGCCTTCAGGTTGCTTCATGTGAATCTCCTCTTCCAGATCCCCGTGAAGAAATTTTGTCTTCACATCCATATGTTCTACCTAAAAATCAAAAGTAGCAGCAACAGATAAAAGTAATCTAATAGAAGCTACCTTGGCAATGGGACAGAAAATATCATCAAAATCAATTCCCGACACCTGGGAATAACCTTTTGCTACCAACCGATCTTTGTATTTCTCCACCTTTCCTTCTGCATTTATCTTATTCTTGAACACCCATTTTCTGCCAATGGGTTTCCTTCCAGTCAGCAACTCCACTAGATCCCAAGCCTCACTTTTGTGCAAAGATTTAATTCATCAACCATGGCCTCTTTCCATAGTTTTCCATCATCTAAATCTATTGCTTCCTTCACAATTCTGGGACCATCATCAGTAATAGATAAAGCAAAATTTGAACAGAAAGTAGATGGACTATACCTTTCTGGCTACCTTCTTTCTCGAACTAATCTTCTCACACCCAGAGTTTGTGGCTCTTCCTCTTCTGATTCCTCCTCTGCTGTAGAGTTTGATTCTTCCTCCTTTAGCTCAAACTCTATCTTTTGAGGCTCCTTAGGTTGGACTTCATGTTTAATAGCATCTTTCACCTCTCTGAACACCACATCTCTGTTGTACACAACTTCCTTGTTACTGGGTTCCAAATCTTATAACCCTTTAACCATCCTTATACCCAATAAAGATGCACCTTTTGGATTTACTCTCCAACTTGGTTAGTTTCTCCTTTGGAACATGTACATATGCATCACATCCAAATACCCTCAGATGTGAAAGAGAGGGTTTATTAATAGTACATACCACTTGTGGAGTCTTATCCTCCAACGTTGATGAAGGTGATCTATTGTCCAGGTAACATGTTTTCTCCACCGCCTCTGCCTAGAATTCCCATCCTAACCCAGCAACACTGAGCATGCTTCTTTCCCTTTCCATCAACGTCTTGTTCATTATTTTTGCAACTCCATTTTGCTGAGGTATATATGGAGTATCCTTCTGTCATGCTATACCACACTTCTTACAGAATTCTTCAAATTCCTTACTGCAAAACTCTCCACCGTTATCTGTCCTCAATACCTTTATCTTCTTCTCTATTTGGTTTCCACCAGAGCCTTAAATTCTTTAAACCTATCAAAAACTTCATATTTCTTCTTAAGGAAATATATCCATGTATTCCTTGAGAAGCCATCTATAAATGATACATAGTACATAGACTTACCCAGTGATGGAACCTTCACAGGTCCAAACACATCACTGTGCACAAGCTCTAATATCGGTTTCGCCCTCTTACCCCCAGAGGAGAAACTCACCCGATTGTTAGGCCCCTATACTACTAGTGTAACCCATTATTGTTATTAGTACAACCCCCTTATTATAGTGATGTACACACATAGTGCCCATATTGTTACTATTATGCCCCATAGAAGCCCATTATTGCTATTAATGTGCCATTACATTATTATTGTTATGTTGGCTCTGATTATATTATGACCCCTTAGACCCCTATATATAGAAAGAGGTATTTTCATTTGTATCATCCAATAATTGTTCACTTTTGTAATTTAAAGTAGGTTGCCCCCTCAAAGAGGCTGAATTCTAAGGCATTCAACTATCTTTTCTATCTTTTTGTTAGCTGGTTTCATAACATTTGGTATCTGAGCTTTGGGTTCTAGGGTTTCGCTACTCCAAATGGGTGATCGTGGCATTTTCACTATAACGTTTTTTATGCGACGTTTCAAAAGCGAACAAAAAACCCATTTTAGACAAAATTGTGCTGAACCGAGGGTCTGAATTTCAGAGCTTTCCGCACTATATTTGTGGAGATATGATCTAAGGAAGTTGGTCTTTTTGCAAACTCCTTAATTACATTCCAAACAGGTGACCTTGGAAAAATCGTCATAACTTTTGGTTTAAGCATCAATTGAAATTTCCTAAGAAGTTGCAGAAAGAGAACGGACTGTAGTTTCTTGTATATATTTTTTAGAGCCAAAGGTCGAAACAGTGACACGTGGTATGTCATACAATTTCTCTCTATTGAACTACTCTATAATCAGGTCACTGTGGGAGATTTGGCATAACTCTTCCTTGGAGAATCCAATTTGGATAGACTGGTGGCATTGGAAAGAGGACACAGAGGGCTACTACAGGTCACAATTTCATAACTTAAAGATCTGAATGTAAATATTTACAATCGTTTCAAGATCGAGCTCCTAAAATCAAGAAAAAGCAGGATGAGGAAGTTTAATGGCAAGGATCCAGTAAATTGGATACTTCAGATGGAGCAATATTTTGACTACATCGTGTACCACTGTTACAAAAGTTATGTATTTCATCTTCATATTTAGAGCCGGATCAATTTTTATGGTATAAAGGGCTTTGTTCTCATAAACAACTTGTTACGTGGTCAATTTTCACAGAGGAAATGATAGCACATTATGAGGATACAAAGAGCAACACCTTCTTTAGAGCAACAACACAACAATTGGAAAGAGTAAAAGGGCTTTGGTTAACATAGTGGAAAGTAAACTTATGGAGAACAAGGAAGTGTACCCTCACAACTATAAAGATGGAAGTGTTGTTTCTCCTAGCCTTCCACAACCTACAAGGGTTACACCACAACAATTGGAAGAAAAAAGAGAAAAAGGGCTTTGTTATAATTGTGATAGCAAATGCACTAAAGGTCATAATTGTGCTGAGAAGAAATGATTTTACCTAGATTATGAAGAGGAGGAAGAAAAGGATCAAGAAACATCAAAGGAAGAGGATATACACCAGGACCCAACCCCAGAGAAATAAGAAATGAATCAGACCATATCTTGTAAAGCATTGGCAAGAATTACCACTCCTCAAACTCTCAAGATAGAAGGACATATCAAGAAGAAAAAGATGCAAGAAGTGAAAGATCAAATCAAGAAAGAAGAAATGAATTCAACCATATCATGTAATTCATTGGTTGGAATTACCACTCCTCAAACTATCAAGATAGAAGGGCATATCAAGAAGAAATATGTTCAAGTGAAAGATCGCATAGAGCATCAAGAAATGAATCCAACAATATCTTGTAAAGGACTGGAAGAAATTACCACTCCTCAAAATATAAAGATAAAAGTACATATCAAGAAGAAAAAGATTCAAGCAATGAAAGATCACATCGAGCATCAACAACAAGTTCTCCAACTTTTAAAGGATAATGCCACTTTGGTGTAAAATTGAATGAAACAACAGGTAGATAAACATTGTAGTGAAAAATGTTTTGATGTAGGTGATTGGGTATTTTTACTGCTGCATCTCGAGCAAGCTATTTATGAGAAGGAAATGTTGTCAATACTATATGCACTTAAGAAATGGCAACCTTACCAAATGGAAAGACACTTCAAGGTTAAAATGGATCATGATAGTCTTAAATACTTTTTAGAACAACTATTATCTTTAGAAGAACAAAAAAAATGGATCACAAATATGTTGGGTTATGACTTTGACATCATCTATAGAAAATGGAAGCAAAATTTTGTTGCAGATGCACTCTCAAGAAAGGAGGAGGATGTGGAAGCATTGTTTTATGCTATTTCTATTATCCAACTAGATTGGATAAATGAAGCAAGGGATGAATGGAAGAAGGATGAAGAAGTATGGCCACTTATTCAAAAGTTGCAAAAGATCCCAATTCAAACAATATTGCTAGAAATTGAAGAGG